>JABANP010000202.1:0-87378 GCA_013115135.1 Perkinsus olseni | reverse complement strand
ACCGATCGTCGGTATCTGCCTGACTTGACCTTCTTCCTGAAGGGGGCGGACGGATCTGAGGTTCCCTTGGTTATTACGCCCGATGCCTACGTTGAGCCTAAGCCCAAACTTGTTGGTGGCGAGGACTGTGCTTTGTTATTTGACGAGGACCCCGATAACGAATGGACCATAGGTCATCCGGCTCTCCTTGGGAAGTATTTATCTTTCCGTTGGGATGGGAAGAAGATCGGTATCGCCGATTTGAAATGAAGTGTGCCAGCGCCAATTCAGGGATCAGCCCTATATTCTGGATGATCACTCATGGGTTTTGTGGCTCCATGATGATGGTCGGTCATTAGACTGTCTAAAACGGTCTGTCTTTTTCGGCACTCAGTGTGCCTGCCTGCTCCCGAGGGGCATGCGTATTTCGCTCTTTGCTAGCCAACTCAGTGTATGGGTCGTATGAGACCAGAATAGAGCCGATCATAGTGGGTATTGCAACGTTCCCCTTATCATGGTTGGCCCACTATTCAAGTGTACTGATTTCAATCATCCAGTGCACTGATTTCGATTACCCGCTCATATTGTCATTTGATCAAATAGGCCCTATTCAACAGGGGCTCGCGTCATTACTACTTGATCCGCTATTCTTCGTATATTCGCTATCAGACTTATTGGGGAATAGTCACTTATGTAAAATGGAGGATCGAGGACCCGCAAGAACACAAGTGGTTTCTGTGACGCGACCAATCCTCATCGGTGATTCTCGCTACGAAGTTCGTATTTGTACAGTGCTCAGATGCTCGGTCCGCTACACGCTGTGAATCACACATTGTAAACCTTCACGGACTTCAGGTGTTTTTGATTCTGGTGATTTTCGTCACTCGATATGGAGAATACTCCAATCATACGAGTCGATAACTTAGGTGCTGAGTTTTACTGCAGTCAATCATCAATAGCGTCTTCCGACTCGGAAATTTGGAGGATTCTAGTAGGCGAGGAATTGGGTCGCCACAATTGTTTCCTATCCAAGATAGCCTATCTTGAACCTAGCTCCCGGAATGGGATTGAAGCAAGCCTTCTCCACCCAGGGGATCTTCCTGATAGGTCGTCAACGAAGAAGCAAGCGCTCCCAGAGACATTGATTAGTATCCATTCTACACGACATGCACGTTTATACTGGTCTCCAGCGACTGGGTTTTAATCTGAGTACTGCGCGGAAGACATCAGACCGGAAATTACCTACCGGTTCCTGCTATGATTGGGACTCGCCAAGAATGCGCTCTACCAGTTTCCAGAGCGAAACGTTGAGTCGCCACTATGTCTCCCGTTGATGGTCAAATGTTAATCGTGCTACTCGCCAGCAGAGCCCAGTGGGCTCAGCTCACGCCTGGCACTGTTCACGCCTGCGACTGTTAAACACGAATGCCCCCGCAAACAGGAAGGACCGCCTGACGAACTGGATGTTTTTCCCTCGGAAAAATGCAGAGAACTGTGTCTTTCTCCACTTAATCGTATGCTAGAGTGTCCAAGTCCCCAGACTAAACTTTAGCGTTGTGGTAAAGCTTGCGTACACCTTCATACAAGGCGCGGACTCCGCCTGAGCGAGGGGCGAATAAGGCGCTATACGCATGGGGACCTCCGCTACGGCACAGATTGGGGCCATATAACGGCAGTTCGCGAAATACTTCGGATACGAATGTGAGCCGACCTGGAAACGAACAGTTTAGTCGTCTGCAATGCAGACTCTGCATTGTAGTGACAACACTTAGTGACGACTACACGCTATGTCACAGCTACAGCCTGGTTCAGTACTACTCAGTTCTCAGACTATCATCGCCACAATTACCCTCACTGCTACTGCGTATTATTAGTCTCAGACAACCGTAACCTGATCTCGTTGAGAATTCGGTGTGAACGTGCACTATAACAGTGTGGTTGTTTAAGGTAAAATTGGACTCGAGAGGACCCAATTGATACTGTGATCTAGAGCTAAGTGAACTAAGCTTAGTGTAGCACGTATACTCCTGCACGCGAGTGCATGGCCGAAAATTAGGGCATCCGGTTGTCTGAGACTAATGATACAAAGTAGCAATGAAGAGATGTGCAGCGATGATAGGCTAAGTAGACTACTTAGTAGACTACTGTAGCAGCTACAGCCTAGTTCAGTGCTTAGTGGCTGTTACCTAGCGTGCACTATAGTCTTCCCTATGTCATTATAGTGGAAACGTGTGATCAATAGCATGACAAAGAACGCGCGTATTCGCTTGGACGGACGACCGCAGAGCGGGGAAAGGGGCACCACGAACAATGTGGGTACGCAGCTGCCCTGGAGGCAGTTATCACCATAGTGCACGTGAAGTGTTACTGAACGCACCTCCTGGAGCGCTGTGAACGTATTTGCCGGAGTGTACATCGAGATCCATACCAAGCTGAGCCAGAGCCGCTAAACTGTGCGAATGAATGACTTACTGGGTCTGATGCTTTGAACTTGATGAGTGCGGGATACTGCTGAGGATGAGCGCTTCTTGGCGATTGAAATGGCGCCGGAGAGTTCACCCTTCGAGTCAGTTCTGTTGGACAGAGCCGCGCCTGGAACAGCGACTGCTGGCGCCCGCCGACTATCAAGCTAGTAGCCTCATAGCGCGAACCAACTTGCAATATAGTGACAACTACCTCCATTGCTACTGCGTGCCCGCCTTGCCCTTGGTGCGCCTTAGCTCGCTGTATATGCGTTCGTCCCGACCAACACGTGCGTTCGCCGTCATGCGATTGAACATACGTTCATCCTAAATCCGCAAAGGGATCGTTTTTTTTTCCGAACTCCTCTCGAGCCCGGTATTACCTTTCGTTGGGCCCTTTCGCAAGTAGCTACTGTAGACACTATGAGTCATAGTCTATGACTCATAGACTATAACTCATAGTGCAAACTCATAGATTAAGAGAATGGTAGGAGTAGCTCCGCTCCTTTCGAGCATTAGAATTGGTGGTGACCGTCATCTCCTGGGGATTGGATCCCCGGGGTCCCGACTGGAGCTTTTTCTTCTTTTCAACAGTGGTAGAGGACCTCTACTAGAGGTAGCCCCGAGGAGCACTCAGGGTTTCGGCTGGGACCTTCCGACCCAGCAATGCTGGGCCAGCATGAGATTGGTGAGCCTTGCGTGTCTCCCCTTCGACGACGCCCATGAGGGCCTCGCACTCGGCCTCAACTCGAAGGTCAGAATTTCCATCCTCAGTAACTTTTCATCTGATGAAGCCGATGATGTCCGTCCATCTCCTCTGGATAGCCCTTGCTGTGTCGAACCCTGTTGATGCCGCGGTGGTTAAGGTTGATATCTCGCGAGAGTTTGAAGGTCTGAGCTACGGGCTCACTGCCAAGCTGAAGGTTGACGGCCAAGACGTAAAGGCAGTGGTGGACACTGGTGCTCGGGAAACTTTCTTCATCTGGAGGCCTTGGTATGAAACTCTTGTGCCTGGTGGATGCGAGACTATCCTCTACAAATGTTATGATTGCAAACCCGACCAGTGCGCGCAAGGTCCCAACTATGAAGTGTCTTTTGCTGATGGCTCTAAAGTGACCTTATTCGAGCACACAGGCAAATTCGCCTCCGATGTCGGGGAGGTTTCCATTGACTTCGGCCTGACCAAGGATTATAAATCTCCGTCGTCGAAGATTGATCCGCACGCTGGTCTTGGCCTCAGATCTAGCGGGAAGTCCACGAGTGGGCGCAAAACACTACTCGATCAGCTGGTGTCGAGGAAGGTCATTAGCACTGACGTTTTCTCCCTGTACCTCACCACAGCTGAGCATGCAACTGGAAAACTCATCCTGGGTGGCGACGACCCGAGCTTGTACAAGGGCCCCATGAGTTTCGTGAAGGTCGTGAAGACTGGTTTTGTGCAGGGTGCACCAATGTCCTGCAAAATAAAAAAATAATTTTCCGCAAGAAAATTGTGCAAAATACTCGCAAAATGCGCAAAATAGCCGTAAAATACGAAAAATTTTCCTGTCGCCTCTGTCGAGGCGACTGAGGCGATCCGAGTGCTACTAGGGCGATGCAGGTGATCACGGAAGGAGCAGGCAACGCTACGCTTATCGTGGGGCATCACGAGCACGCGTGGCCCGCATAAACAACTTCCGAACCATATGTGCCGCATCGTACTCGTCGAGCAGCGCATGAACTTAGCGCGCGCCCGTCTGATCGATGGCAATTTGCATCGAATCGCATCGCAAGGCCTGCCGCGAGGTAAACAAGTGTACAGCGCTGTTACCATCGTTGATATAACTGTCAATGACGCAAACGGGCGAAGGTGATGACTCGTAGGTACCCGGTCCACTTGTGTACGCTCGAGGCTCAAATTTTAGGCATTTTTTGGCATTTTTCGCATTTTTCCTATTTTTCGCCAATTATTTTTCTTGCCGCAAATTGCGGCAAAATTGCAGATGGACAATGTCCAAATTCGGACAGTGGTTCACCCTGGTTTTGTGCAGTTAACCGGCTTCAACATCGGTGGAGGCGCTTATCCCAGGGAGTTTGTTCTGAGTGATGCTTATCTGGACACGGGAGCCGACATTTTCGCCGTACCCGCAAAGTTCTTGGTCACCATTGCTCATTCTATCGCTACTCGCGGTAAGAAGCGATTCCAGATGAGACGTGAAGACGGATGGTACGTCTTCGCATGCACCGATCGTCAGTACCTGCCGGACTTGACTTTCTTTATGGACGGGCCGGATGGATCTGAGGTGCCCTTGGTTATTACGCCCGACGCCTACGTTGAGCCTAAGCCGAAACCTGGTAGCAAGGACTGCAAATTGCTGGTTGACGAGGATCCCGACAACGAATGGACCATAGGTCATCCGGCTCTCCTCGGGAAGTATTTTTCTTTCCGTTGGGGCGAGAAGAAGATTGGCATTGCCGAATTGAAATGAAGTGTGTCGGCGCTAATCAGTGATCAGCCCTATATTTTGAATGATCGCTCGTGGCCCACGAGTCGTGGGCTTTGCGGCCCTTTGATGTGGACGTCATTAGGCTGTCTCAGATAGTCTCTTTTTTAGTACACACTGTGTGCCGCACAGTGTGCCTGCCTGCTCCTTTGGGACATGCGTATTATGCTCTTCGCTAGCCTCCTCACTTTATGCGTCGTAGGAGACTCGGAAAACGGCTGTTTTCAGTGGTCTTCAGTGTATCCAATGCTGCATATGGCTTTACCCACTAGTCAAGTTCACTGAATCTCATGAAACGCTCGTATTACCATTCGATCGAATTGGGATTCATGACTTGTGGATTCGCTATTCATCATACATTCAATATCAGACTCATTGTGTCCCGATGATCGGGAAAAATGTACTATGTTCAACGGAGGACCGAGGGCTTACAAGGGTCCGAGCAATCCCTGTGACACGACCAATTCTGATCTGTGATGTCTACTATGAAGTTCGTATTTATACGGTATAGCTCAGTTTGTTATACCGTTCACGGACTTCAGATGTTTCGAATTGTGGTCCTTCTCGTGATCATCGCTCGATATGGAGAGCACCTCAAACAAAGAAGGCGATTTTGGGTTGCGCGGGAGTCAGTCGTCAATGATGCCCTTCGGAGATTCTAGCGGCCGAGTAGTATCAATGATACTGTATCATATCGGATTAAATTTCCACACTCGAGACACGTGGGTCTGGAGACAAGCTGTGCGTGCCCATGAAGAAACGGGTCTGGAGACTGCGCACGCACTGTTGATGACTATCCGATGATCCTTCTGCCGCGAAGGGCGAAACATCAAAGTGCGAAGCGCGGTCTGCAGATCGAACCGGTTCTTGAGCTCGGTGTGGGAGGGATGGGTTAAGCAAAGCGGCGCATCTCATCCGATGCTCGGCTCAGCCTCTGACAGCTCTGAAATGCGGGATACTAGTCAACACAATAACCAGTTCTTGTATCAATAACCAATGTCATTGGTTATTGCTAACCAATGCCATGTCGTATGGTCATTGATCCTAACTTCGTGAACCGCTCGGTCATCAGTAAGGAATCCTCACTAAGGATCATTGGTTATCACTCGGAGTGATGTACACAGTGTAAACCCGATCCTATCCGACTAGCAATAGATATCTAAGAGTACACAGATGATACCCCAGAGAACACCACAGGAATCCCTGCCAGACGGACCAAGTGGCTCGAGCGTAGTAGTACTACGGTAGTACATCACTTTAGGCGTCCAATAAGTCTTACCTAGCTTAATACTCAGCCTTTTAGGGACTCACTGAGTCCGACTCAGCGTCTAGCTACGCAGTTAACACATACAGAAACAGGAACATGCTCAGAGACAATCACACAGATCAATATAAACGCGGAGTGGAACTCAGAGTTGCCACAGAATGACGCGCACGCCATTTAATTGTCATGCAGCACAGAGCATCCCAACACCAGTGAGTACAACACATAGCTTTTATTGAACGCCTAGGAGTAGCTAGCCTATTTACTAGGAGTAGCATGATGTGACAGTATCTTCTCAAACATCAACTGATGTAGCATCGGTGTTTTCCTGGAACTCAGTTCCCCGAGCGAGATTAAAGTGAGCCCTTACTCCCCAGGAAGCTTCTCCTGGAGGGTCCTAGACAAAGAGGATAGGCCCTATCCGATAGGGCGCATCTATACATCGTACTACAATGTTCTGATGAACTGTTCAACTAGTAGTTTTCAGAATGCGTTCGCGAGTTCCGAAAAGCAGCTACTTCGCCTTTAGCGAAGCCGCAGTTCCGCAACCTTTTGGAAAGGTCCCTTTCATCATGGAAAGGAGCCATTTCCATCATGGAAATTCCATCGATTATACGTGTCCGGATGTTCTGAGTCCGGACAGAGAGCGCTACATAACAACTAGTGTGAGTGTGTCCACAAGTGGTATGCGCTACGGATGAATCAAGTTCTCAGTGAGAAATCCTAGCAGATTTTGTCGAGCCCTTCCAAGAACTATATATGAACAGCGGACGATGTCTGTGATTCTACCCAAAGGGTGTCAATCTCTCCGATTACACTGCTCTCTGAAAGGCAGCGCTCTCAGAGTGCCGGTGGATGGCGCCGCCACCGTGGCGGTAATCGTTCCCGTGCGCTCCCAACTAGCAACTACACTAAAAACTCCGTTATCGAGCAGAACTGGTCGCTGGTTGAGGCGAAGATGACATCGGCGGGGCGGTTACTCATTGTAATGAAATGCGATTGTCTGCTTCCGCTGACATGTCACATGTCGAGCACAACAGTCCAGGGATGCCCTGGCAGGGCATGGTTAAGAACTCAACGCCGTTGCACCTGAGCCCAGACGTGCGTGATCACTGTTATTGAAAGCGCTGAACTCCACCCTTTTTTGGGAGGAAAAAACTCTTTTGCTAGCGAGAAAAAAAACTCTAATAGCAGAAGTAGTCTTTGTTCGCGATGCGGACGCGAACATGAGAGCCTAAGGAGGAACTAGAAGTTCCAAGCTTCATGGTGATTTACCACTGGCGAGCACAGCGGTTTAGCGCGGCCTACGCCAGAAAGATGACCTTCGACTCGAAGGCTTCGAGTGCTATTGTTGACTTTTAGGAGGTTGATGGTGTCAAATGTGTTGATATAGTGAAAACTCGACTACTCCGACTTCGGTCGAATGAGGAGACTGCATAACGTGGAAGCAATGGCCTATCTGATAGCCATTACAGAACCATCAGAACCGTCACCTCGATAACTACGATGACCCTCACGGACTTCTACTGAAAGCTATAGTGCACCCTTCCAAAGGGACGTGAATGGTATCCTGTGAGACATAGTAGAACCACATCAAGTCGGCTTGCTCACCTCCCACTGGACCTGAGCACTCCTCTCTCATGGAGGTGAGGAGATCTGAGACCGTTGCTTGCCCAGGAATGCTCTCGAGGCAGTAGCCTTCACGCTGACCAGTGTGACAAAACACAGCATTACTCAGCGAGGAATCTTTAGCAACCGAACCCCGCGAACTCAAGCATGAATAGCTTATCTCCACGACCCCATTAGCAGCAATGTTATATACCACCGTAAGGAGGCTGGGAGGATCTGCCTCTCTGTAAGAGAATGTACCTGGCAGTAGGTGGTAGGAAACTCTGAGTAGAGGGTAGAAGAAAGCATCAACACCTTGCACGTATACGGTGTTTGGACGTGACCAAACACCGATCGTCGGTATCTGCCTGACTTGACCTTCTTCCTGAAGGGGACGGACGGATCTGAGGTTCCCTTGGTTATTACGCCCGATGCCTACGTTGAGCCTAAGCCTAAACTTGTTGGTGGTGAGGACTGTGCTTTGTTATTTGACGAGGACCCCGATAACGAATGGACCATAGGTCATCCGGCTCTCCTTGGGAAGTATTTCTCTTTCCGTTGGAGTGAAAAGAAGATCGGTATCGCCGATTTGAAATGAAGTGTGCCAGCGCCAATTCAGGGATCAGCCCTGTATTCTGGATGATCACTCATGGGTTTTGTGGCTCCATGATGATGGTCGGTCATTAGACTGTCTAAGACGGTCTGTCTTTTTCGGCACTCAGTGTGCCTGCCTGCTCCCGAGGGGCATGCGTATTTCGCTCTTTGCTAGCCAACTCAGTGTATGGGTCGTATGAGACCAGAATAGAGCCGATCATAGTGGGTATTGCAACGTTCCCCTTATCATGGTTGGCCCACTATTCAAGTGTACTGATTTCAATCATCCAGTGCACTGATTTCGATTACCCGCTCATATTGTCATTTGATCAAATAGGCCCTATTCAACAGGGACTCGCGTCATTACTACTTGATCCGCTATTCTTCGTATATTCGCTATCAGACTTATTGGGGAATAGTCACTTATGTAAAATGGAGGATCGAGGACCCGCAAGAACACAAGTGGTTTCTGTGACGCGACCAATCCTCATCGGCGTTTCTCGCTACGAAGTTCGTATTTGTACAGTGCTCAGATGCTCGGTCCGCTACACGCTGTGAATCACACATTGTAAACCTTCACGGACTTCAGGTGTTTTTGATTCTGGTGATTTTCGTCACTCGATATGGAGAATACTCCAATCATACGAGTCGATAACTTAGGTGCTGAGTTTTACTGCAGTCAATCATCAATAGCGTCTTCCGACTCGGAAATTTGGAGGATTCTAGTAGGCGAGGAATTGGGTCGCCACAATTGTTTCCTATCCAAGATAGCCTATCTTGAACCTAGCTCCCGGAATGGGATTGAAGCAAGCCTTCTCCACCCAGGGGATCTTCCTGATAGGTCGTCAACGAAGAAGCAAGCGCTCCCAGAGACATTGATTAGTATCCATTCTACACGACATGCACGTTTTAACTGGTCTCCAGCGACTGGGTTTTATTCTGAGTACTGCGCGGAAGACATCAGACCGGAAATTACCTACCGGTTCCTGCTATGATTGGGACTCGCCAAGAATGCGCTCTACCAGTTTCCAGAGCGAAACGTTGAGTCGCCACTATGTCTCCCGTTGATGGTCAAATGTTAATCGTGCTACTCGCCAGCAGAGCCCAGTGGGCTCAGCTCACGCCTGGCACTGTTCACGCCTGCGACTGTTATACACGAATGCCCCCGCAAACAGGAAGGACCGCCTGACGAACTGGATGTTTTTCCCTCGGAAAAATGCAGAGAACTGTGTCTTTCTCCACTAAATCGTGTGCTAGAGTGTCCAAGTCCCCAGACTAAACTTTAGCGTTGTGGTAAAGCTTGCGTACACCTTCATACAAGGCGCGGACTCCGCCTGAGCGAGGGGCGAATAAGGCGCTATACGCATGGGGACCTCCGCTACGGCACAGATTGGGGCCATATAACGGCAGTTCGCGAAATACTTCGGATACGAATGTGAGCCGACCTGGAAACGAACAGTTTAGTCGTCTGCAATGCAGACTCTGCATTGTAGTGACAACACTTAGTGACGACTACACGCTATGTCACAGCTACAGCCTGGTTCAGTACTACTCAGTTCTCAGACTATCATCGCCACAATTACCCTCACTGCTACTGCGTATTATTAGTCTCAGACAACCGTAACCTGATCTCGTTGAGAATTCGGTGTGAACGTGCACTATAACAGTGTGGTTGTTTAAGGTAAAATTGGACTCGAGAGGACCCAATTGATACTGTGATCTAGAGCTAAGTGAACTAAGCTTAGTGTAGCACGTATACTCCTGCACGCGAGTGCATGGCCGAAAATTAGGGCATCCGGTTGTCTGAGACTAATGATACAAAGTAGCAATGAAGAGATGTGCAGCGATGATAGGCTAAGTAAACTACTTAGTAGACTACTGTAGCAGCTACAGCCTAGTTCAGTGCTTAGTGGCTGTTACCTAGCGTGCACTATAGTCTTCCCTATGTCATTATAGTGGAAACGTGTGATCAATAGCATGACAAAGAACGCACGTATTCGCTTGGACGGACGACCGCAGAGCGGGGAAAGGGGCACCACGAACAATGTGGGTACGCAGCTGCCCTGGAGGCAGTTATCACCATAGTGCACGTGAAGTGTTACTGAACGCACCTCCTGGAGCGCTGTGAACGTATTTGCCGGAGTGTACATCGAGATCCATACCAAGCTGAGCCAGAGCCGCTAAACTGTGCGAATGAATGACTTACTGGGTCTGATGCTTTGAACTTGATGAGTGCGGGATACTGCTGAGGATGAGCGCTTCTTGGCGATTGAAATGGCGCCGGAGAGTTCACCCTTCGAGTCAGTTCTGTTGGACAGAGCCGCGCCTGGAACAGCGACTGCTGGCGCCCGCCGACTATCAAGCTAGTAGCCTCATAGCGCGAACCAACTTGCAATATAGTGACAACTACCTCCATTGCTACTGCGTGCCCGCCTTGCCCTTGGTGCGCCTTAGCTCGCTGTATATGCGTTCGTCCCGAACAACACGTGCGTTCGCCGTCATGCGATTGAACATACGTTCATCCTAAATCCGCAAAGGGATCGTTTTTTTCCGAACTCCTCTCGAGCCCGGTATTACCTTTCGTTGAGCCCTTTCGCAAGTAGCTACTGTAGACACTATGAGTCATAGTCTATGACTCATAGACTATAACTCATAGTGCAAACTCATAGATTAAGAGAATGGTAGGAGTAGCTCCGCTCCTTTCGAGCATTAGAATTGGTGGTGACCGTCATCTCCTGGGGATTGGATCCCCGGGGTCCCGACTGGAGCTTTTTCTTCTTTTCAACAGTGGTAGAGGTAGGCTCCTCGGGGCTACCTCAGGTAGCCCCGAGGAGCACTCAGGGTTTCGGCTGGGACCTTCCGACCCAGCAATGCTGGGCCAGCATGAGATTGGTGAGCCTTGCGTGTCTCCCCTTCGACGACGCCCATGAGGGCCTCGCACTCGGCCTCAACTCGAAGGTCAGAATTTCCATCCTCAGTAACTTTCCATCTGATGAAGCCGATGATGTCCGTCCATCTCCTCTGGATAGCCCTTGCTGTGTCGAACCCTGTTGATGCCGCGGTGGTTAAGGTTGATATCTCGCGAGAGCTTGAAGGTCTGAGCTACGGGCTCACTGCCAAGCTGAAGGTTGACGGCCAAGACGTAAAGGCAGTGGTGGACACTGGTGCTCGGGAAACTTTCTTCATCTGGAGGCCTTGGTATGAAACTCTTGTGCCTGGTGGATGCAAGACTATCCTCTACAAATGTTATGATTGCAAACCCGACCAGTGCGCGCAAGGTCCCAACTATGAAGTGTCTTTTTCTGATGGCTCTAAAGTGACCTTATTCGAGCACACAGGCAAATTCGCCTTCGATGTCGGGGAGGTTTCCATTGACTTCGGCCTGACCAAGGATTATAAATCTCCGTCGTCGAAGATTGATCCGCACGCTGGTCTTGGCCTCAGATCTAGCGGGAAGTCCACGAGTGGGCGCAAGACACTACTCGATCAGCTGGTGTCGAGGAAGGTCATTAGCACTGACGTTTTCTCCCTGTACCTCACCACAGCTGAGCATGCAACTGGAAAACTCATCCTAGGTGGCGACGACCCGAGCTTGTACAAAGCACCCATGAGTTTCGTGAAGGTCGTGAAGACTGGTTTTGTGACGTTAACCGGATTTCACATCGGCGGAGACTCTTATCCCAGGGAGTTTGTTCTGAGTGATGGTTATCTGGACACGGGAGCCGACATTTTCGGCGTACCCGCTAAATTCTTGGTCACCATTGCTCATTCTATCGCTACTCGCGGTAAGAAGCGATTCCAGATGAGACGTGAAGACGGATGGTACGTTATCACATGCACCGATCGTCAGTACCTGCCGGACTTGACTTTCTTTATGGACGGGCCGGATGGATCTGAGGTGCCCTTGGTTATTACGCCCGACGCCTACGTTGAGCCTAAGCCGAAACCTGGTAGCAAGGACTGCAAATTGCTGGTTGACGAGGATCCCGACAACGAATGGACCATAGGTCATCCGGCTCTCCTTGGGAAGTATTTTTCTTTCCGTTGGGGCGAGAAGAAGATCGGCATTGCCGAATTGAAATGAAGTGTGTCGGCGCTAATCAGTGATCAGCCCTATATTTTGAATGATCGCTCGTGGGCTTTGCGGCCCTTTGATGTGGACGTCATTAGGCTGTCTCAGATAGTCTCTTTTTTAGTACACACTGTGTGCCGCACAGTGTGCCTGCCTGCTCCTTTGGGACATGCGTATTATGCTCTTCGCTAGCCTCCTCACTTTATGCGTCGTAGGAGACTCGGAAAACGGCTGTTTTCAGTGGTCTTCAGTGTATCCAATGCTGCATATGGCTTACCCACTAGTCAAGTTCACTGAATCTCATGAAACGCTCGTATTACCATTCGATCGAATTGGGATTCATGACTTGTGGATTCGCTATTCATCATACATTCAATATCAGACTCATTGTGTCCCGATGATCGGGAAAAATGTACTATGTTCAACGGAGGACCGAGGGCTTACAAGGGTCCGAGCAATCCCTGTGACACGACCAATTCTGATCTGTGGTGTCTACTATGAAGTTCGTATTTATACGGTATAGCTCAGTTTGTTATACCGTTCACGGACTTCAGATGTTTCGAATTGTGGTCCTTCTCGTGATCATCGCTCGATATGGAGAGCACCTCAAACAAAGAAGGCGATTTTGGGTTGCGCGGGAGTCAGTCGTCAATGATGCCCTTCGGAGATTCTAGCGGCCGAGTAGTATCAATGATACTGTATCATATCGGATTAAATTTCCACACTCGAGACACGTGGGTCTGGAGACAAGCTGTGCGTGCCCATGAAGAAACGGGTCTGGAGACTGCGCACGCACTGTTGATGACTATCCGATGATCCTTCTGCCGCGAAGGGCGAAACATCAGAGTGCGAAGCGCGGTCTGCAGATCGAACCGGTTTTTGTGCTCGGTGTGGGAGGGATGGGTTAAGCAAAGCGGCGCATCTCATCCGATGCTCGGCTCAGCCTCTGACAGCTCTGAAATGCGGGATACTAGTCAACACAATAACCAGTTCTTGTATCAATAACCAATGTCATTGGTTATTGCTAACCAATGCCATATCGTATGGTCATTGATCCTAACTTCGTGAACCGCTCGGTCATCAGTAAGGAATCCTCACTAAGGATCATTGGTTATCACTCGGAGTGATGTACACAGTGTAAACCCGATCCTATCCGACTAGCAATAGATATCTAAGAGTACACAGATGATACCCCAGAGAACACCACAGGAATCCCTGCCAGACGGACCAAGTGGCTCGAGCGTAGTAGTACTACGGTAGTACATCACATTAGGCGACGCCTAATAGGCGTCCAATAAGTCTTACTTAGCTCAATACTCAGCCTTTTAGGGACTCACACAGCGTCTAGCTACGCAGTTAACACAAACAGAAACAGGAAACATGCTCAGAGACAATCGCACAGATCAATATGAACGCGGATTGGAACTCAGAGTTGCCACAGAATGACGCGCACGCCATTTAATTGTCATGCAGCACAGAGTATCCCAACACCAGTGAGTACAACACATAGCTTCTATTGAACGCCTAGGAGTAGCTAGCCTATTTACTAGGGGTAGCATGATGTGACAGTATCTTCTCAAACATCAACTGATGTAGCATCGGTGTTTTCCTGGAACTCAGTTCCCCGAGCGAGATTAAAGTGAGCCCTTACTCCCCAGGAAGCTTCTCCTGGAGGGTCCTAGACAAAGAGGATAGGCCCTATCCGATAGGGCGCATCTATACATCGTACTACAATGTTCTGATGAACTGTTCAACTAGTAGTTTTCAGAATGCGTTCGCGAGTTCCGAAAAGCAGCTACTTCGCCTTTAGCGAAGCCGCAGTTCCGCAACCTTTTGGAAAGGTCCCTTTCATCATGGAAAGGAGCCATTTCCATCATGGAAATTCCATCGATTATACGTGTCCGGATGTTCTGAGTCCGGACAGAGAGCGCTACATAACAACTAGTGTGAGTGTGTCCACAAGTGGTATGCGCTACGGATGAATCAAGTTCTCAGTGAGAAATCCTAGCAGATTTTGTCGAACCCTTCCAAGAACTATATATGAACAGCGGACGATGTCTGTGATTCTACCCAAAGGGATTGTCAATCTCTCCGATTACACTGCTCTCTGAAAGGCAGCGCTCTCAGAGTGCCGGTGGATGGCGCCGCCACCGTGGCGGTAATCGTTTCCGTGCGCTCCCAACTAGCAACTACACTAAAAACTCCGTTATCGAGCAGAGCTGGTCGCTGGTTGAGGCGAAGATGACATCGGCGGGGCGGTTACTCATTGTAATGAAATGCGATTGTCTGCTTCCGCTGACATGTCACATGTCGAGCACAACAGTCCAGGGATGTCCTGGCAGGGCATGGTTAAGAACTCAACGCCGTTGCACCTGAGCCCAGACGTGCGTGATCACTGTTATTGAAAGCGCTGAACTCCACCCTTTTTTGGGAGGAAAAAACTCTTTTGCTAGCGAGAAATAACTGTAAGAGCAGAAGTAGTCTTTGTTCGCGATGCGGACGCGAACATGAGAGCCTAAGGAGGAACTAGAAGTTCCAAGCTTCATGGTGATTTACCACTGGCGAGCACACCGGTTTAGCGCGGCCTACGTCAGAAAGATGACCTTCGACTCGAAGGCTTCGAGTGCTATTGTTGACTTTTAGGAGGTTGATGGTGTCAAATGTGTTGATATAGTGAAAACTCGACTACTCCGACTTCGGTCGAATGAGGAGACTGCATAACGTGGAAGCAATGGCCTATCTGATAGCCATTACAGAACCATCAGAACCGTCACCTCGATAACTACGATGACCCTCACGGACTTCTACTGAAAGCTACAGTGCGCCCTTCCAAAAAGACGTGAATGGTATCCTCTGAGACATAGTAGAACCACATGAAGTCGGATTGCTCACCTCCCACTGGGCCTGAGCACTCCTCTCTCATGGAGGTGAGGAGATCTGAGACCGTTGCTTGCCCAGGAATGCTCTCGAGGCAGTAGCCTTCACGCTGACCAGTGTGACAAAACACAGCATTACTCAGCGAGGAATCTTTAGCAACCGAACCCCGCGAACTCAAGCATGAATAGCTTATCTCCACGACCCCATTAGCAGCAATGTTATATACCACCGTAAGGAGGCTGGGAGGATCTGCCTCTCTGTAAGAGAATGTACCCGGTAGTAGGTGGTAGGAAACCCTGAGTAGAGGGTAGAAGAAAGCATCAACACCTTGCACGTATACGGTGTTTGGACTGAAGGGCAAGAACGCTTTGAAGTCGGTGTCATACTGCTGTGAGTACGGGCAAGTATCCCGGTAAACCTGGCGAAAATCTTTGAAGTCTAGCCTGCCGTGCCGCTCCGCTGCGGATACATCTAGGGTGGCCCGAATTATTTCTTTCCGATTCTTTCCTGCGATTTCCTTCGGAAAGATGAAGGAAATTTAGGAAATTCTTTCGGACAGGAAAAATAGGGAAAAATAGGAAAAATAGGGAAAAATAGTCACAAAAGACCAGAAAAGACCAAAAAAGCAGAAAAAAACCCCAAAAACGACAGATATCACGGCGTGTGATGCCTGGGGGGCACGACTATGTCGGTGATCTCGATTAGACCGAGCACGTGGAAAAATGGTGCGCCAAGAGGACAAATGGTTTTCGATGCCTGTAGTCACGGCTCCTACGGGAACTTTTAGTAAATCTTTCGAGCGTCAGCCAGACTGTATTCCATGTATCCTTGTGCGTGCTGACGCTGGTGTGAAGGCGACGTTGGCTGGCCTTCCGGGGTAATACTGCTTTTCCTGATCGGAAATTTATTCGTGAGTAGAACCAGCATGTATACAGTGAGTCATCAGTTCATTGTGAATGCTGCAGCAGCGCCAATAGGATTATTATTCGTTATAATACGAAATGAATATGGATTACATAATTGCACCAGTTATCTCATATAATTTTATCCTATTATTATATAATATATGATTATATACAATATAATCGTGATTCGTAAGTAAGATACATGCATAAAAAGTCAACTGCCACAGTCCAACTGCGAGATACACTGGAAAGCGCATCTACACCTTTTCCCGATCAAATAAAATGTTTTTTCGTTTGATTTAAAAGGGCACGGAAAATCGAATTTCATTTTAAAAAAATTTAATCCACTTTAAAATTAATTTTTTATCCACTTTAAATACTTCAGCAAGTTTAAAATACTTGTGCCACGCATATTAAATCTCACTTTCCATGCAATTTAGAATGCTCTACAGTAGTCGCCGAATTAGTCGCGCGCATCCCCGTTGTTCATTGCATGCCTCATCGTGAAATTTTCATCCCGTAGCTTCTATCTCAATATGATCAACGTCAATGGCGTCGGACTTCTAAGGCACAGCATTAGCTGAGGGTAACACGCAACATGGTAGGTAATTCATATACAGTAGTAGCCGTAACATCACGCCAGTGACATGATGCCACACGTGGTAGCGTTCTCGGAGGAACTTCCACCGGATCGAATCATTGAAGTATGGTTACCGTTGGCAAGAATCACGACTCGTGATTCACGAGCTTTAGTGTTCTACCGTGTTTCATGAGCTTAGAGTATGTGTTCGAGTTGCAGGAAGGGGGTCGTAGTAGCAGAATGATTTAGATAGCGAAATTGGATCAAAATCGATTTAAATAGAATGACACGGGTTAAATCGTATTTGCTCATAATATTAATTTGGGTGACAAAACGAATTTGGTTTGACAATTTTTTAATGCCAATGACACTCGCTAAATTGCTATCAAAATGGTTTAAACCGAACGAAAAAACATTTTATTTGCGCGGGAAAAGGTGTAGTTTAGCGCACGCCCGCTTTTCCTTCAGACCGGTAGGTTGCGGTCCAGAAACGGTTGAGGTTCAATTGAACGGGTTGATCGGAGCTGTGAACAAGATGGATGAGTCCAAGACATCTACCGACAGCTTACTCGAAGCGAATGGTAATGTTCGGACTTGCCAAAGCTGGCAGGCCGAGCGAAAAATTTTATTTTTCCATATTTTTCCATATTTTTCCTTCATTTTTCCTTCAAATTTCATATTTCCTCCCGAAGGAAATAATTTTTCTATTTTTCCGTCGATGGGCCACCCTAGATACATCTTCAACACTGAGCCAGTCGATGGGCCAGCCTTGAAGGGGTTCCTCAACGAGACGAAAGGTTGAATCGACAGGACCAGGACCACCGGGCCGTGTAGCATTCGCACAGGTGAGGAAGATATCCACGAGCTTCTCAGACTGGATATGGTACCTCCATCTGAACGCCCCGGGCTTGTTGTACTCGAATGCTCCCGCAAGCGGGAAGGACCACTTGACCAACTTGAGCTTCTTGCCTTGGAAAAATGCAGAGAAACTGTTCCTCTGCACTTCATCGTAGTCTAGGGTGGTCAAGTCACCAGGCTGAATCTTCGCTTTGCGGTAAAGCGTACGGATGCCTCCATACAAGGCGTGGACACCTTTTGAAGGAGGGGTGAATGAAACGCTATACGTCTGGGGACCTCCGCCAAGGCGCAGGTTGATGTCATGAAACGGCAGCTCGTTAAATACTTCAAAGTTTGAAGTGTTAACACGAATGTGAGCCGATTGTCCGTCTGGAGGTCGAACATGATAGTGAACTCTCCTCCAGGATCGCTATGAACATACTTGCCAGGGTCTTGAGCCGCCACCAGCAGCAACAACTGGCTGGCTACCAGCCAAGTTGAGATGAAGCCCAGCATTGAGACGACTTGAAAGCTGATGGAATCTTCCAATTAGGCATCGGACTGATATAACAATAGCCGATTTCTACTGTCAGTGACCTCGGATGAATGCCTTGTGACATTAATGCGCTGACCAGACTGTTGAGGTCCTGGTCAGGGTCAATCCCACGGTAGGATGAGAGCGGCAACTTTTGACCGAGCCCCTTGAAGACGATCCCAGATCTTAGACTATGACCGCTGCTCACAAGACTTGTGAGCATATTACGATGTTCATTATGAACTTAGTTCAAGACAATATAACGATGAATACGTCCACACTTGCAAAAGGCCTCAGCGGCCGAACGCACGCGTCGGCCCGGCGCCGCCGGGTAAGAGCGTCTCTAGTAGAGACTCTCTACCCCGCATCACGAGGTTTAGGCCGTATGCCTCGAGTATGGCATCCTTCGCACTCATGCCATAAACGACATTGATTGAGCCAGAATCTGACTGCCAGGTGCCCTATCTGCCTCATGCTCCTCTCTCTGTGTGCGCGCCGGAAACAGTCTCCTCAGTACTGCCATTTCATCTCAACCCTGTCGCCCAAGCTCGCGCCACTGTCCTCGCGTGCAAGGTTAAACTAGTAGGAGTTTCAGCACGTAGTCGAGCGGGAGGATATCCCGGGTAAGAATCTCACCCGGCAGCTGATTTTTATCTTACCGTAAGATACAAATCAGCTGTGTCGAGGCTGAATGGCTTGCAGTTGTACACGGCTGTCTCATCCACGGAATGCATACGAAGGAGCGCCGGCACATACACTGTCGGAGCAATATTCTCTACACGCAGCTTGCATGCCTCACAACGGTACTGAGCAGAATGAATTTTCCAGCTCAGAGGATTCCCGGTTGTCCGAAATATCAACGCAAACCTTCAAGGGCACAGCAACTACGCCTCAGCCTCTGAACAGAGAGGGCGCATTCACAACGAGGTTGCATGGGACGCAGGACTGGAGGGACGGGAGTGTCTCACAGTGACCCCGTGATCGATGGTCATCCAATATCATCGTTTGTATCTGCCCGATCGTAACAGCCTAGCTGTTTCCGAGATATCACCGGCTGAATTGTTTCATACAAATCATGAGTTTATGATACGTCGAGCAAAGTAGGCCCGACGAGCAGATGCCTCGGAGCCTAGGCCAATGAATGCGGTGTAACACTGACTAGTTCGGAGAAGACGCGTCAACAATAGTCGGTTTGCGAGGGGGTGCCCCCATCGGGGTCTGACTTTCACCATTGCTGATACCCCCAACCTCGTCCGCTTTCTCCGGCTTCTCCATGCCAGAGCCCTCGGATCTGCCGCAATGGCTTCACTCTAATGACCCTTTTCTCGTGACTCACTCTTCTTCAGTGGGAATGAGGACAGCTGCCGATTCATAAGCGTCAACATTCAACCCACGGTTGAGGAGATCTCGTCGTGTGACGAATTTCGTTATTCGCTCTTCTAATATCGCCGGGAGCCTACGGTCGACCGAAATGAGAGCGACTGCGGGAAGCACAGCGTAGTCAGCTCACCTGCAAGAGCGCAGGTGTAGGCACTGAAGGCCGGAGTTCTTCTCAGCCAAGCAAGTGAGGAAGACCCCTATTATGCTCTGCTTCTCGACTCGGAGGTCTTCAAATCCCTGGCCGACAGGATCCGCAGAGACTCCATTATCCCGTGGAGATCTCACTTCTACTGTGATGTACTCCGCCACTGCGTTACCAACTTTTCCTTTCCTCTTCGAGGGACGATTTCGGATGAAAGCGTCTGAACAGAGGCGACCAGACTTCGTCATATTAGCTTAAACAACGGCGGACCTTCCTTAGCCATCGTTGGCTCCGCGGGATCCGTATACAAAGGATTGGCCGAGAGATCGAGCGTCGCCAGGGTGTTGTTTTCGGCGAGAAAGGGAGTCAGGTAGCTGCCAGAGTTATGAATGAGGAAAGGCAAGGTTACGTACGGTAGAGTGTGGATCGTGATGTCGTTGCTCGAGAGATCCAGGCTAGCCAAGGTCGAATTGGCCATGAGACTCTGCAGCAAGTGTGAGGCGCCATTGTCCTCGCAACGATTGAGCCTCAACGAGAGCACCTGAGAGAGCGTATTCAGGTTTCCAGCGGACATTGCCTACTCAAGATAAGACTTTCATTCATTCGTCGAACGGATCATCACTACCGTCGCATCCGACAATTTCAGCGGCGTCGCGCCATAAGTGACTGAGGGCTTCGCGCTCGCGGTCCAGCCTTCACCTTGATCATTCGTATCACACGGATCGTATCATTCTCCTCATTACCAAATGATGAAATCAGCGCGTGCGGCTAGTAGGAGGTAGAGTAGACACGACGACCACAATTAGCTTGTTCGCAGCTGATGTCGGAAGCATTGGCAGCCTTATACCGTATAAGGTTGCCAATGGGTTCACGTATAAGTTCTACGTATTCAGAAAAACTGAGCTCTCGGCGCGATGGCAACTTGTGTCGTCGTGCCTCTCCACCCGGGTAGACTATCCTCTGGGCCCCAACAGTATACGTTCTCACCTGCAGGCTGTCGTTTTCGGCTAAGTGGCGACCGATATGCATCGCCCCGTTAGCGTGGATGTTATTATCGGCCAAGGAAAGTCTGCTCAATCTGATCTCCTCGGAGGGAGAGAGAAGCGAAGATATCTTGCGAGCACCCTAACGAGAGCAGCTCAGTCTAGCGCCGTTGGTTTCATCCTACCCTGTCACAGATCTTATTGTGGGAGAGATCCAAGTCAGTGAGCACATGGCAGGACCTCAGACCGACGACCAGTATCTATCACGATTAAGTATCTTCTCGAATGCTGACCGCTTTCACATAGGCTAAGTCATACGTCACTAGGGAAAAATGAGGTCAACGGAGCAGATCTCCGAGCGTGGAAGAGTGGCACCTTTGTGAGCTCATCGTCAATGAGATTGTGCGGCAATGAAAGGCTGTGTAGAGTCTGAGTGAACCTATCAGGATGCGGGTTTGCCGATAGAACAGAGAGACCTTTGTCACCTCAGGGCGCGCGACAGGTTGGTTGCGTCATTTATCTTCATACCAAACAGGGCACGGTCGTAGGCCATTCCTTGACAAGAGGACAGCTCCACGCTATGATGCGATGGTGTGGCTGCTCACCCAGCTTCCTGCGTCGGCCGAAGGTCACCTTCAAGGAGCAGAGGCACGGAAGGCGAGCCACAAGCAGTGCCATGTCCAGACTAGAGGGCAGTTCATCGAGGTCAAGACGGAAGATGTAATCCGCTGTGGTTTGAAGCACCTAGAGAGCATAGGTTCGAATCCTCCCGGATGTATGTATCACTACCAGCGCGAGTTGCCGTATTTTCTCTGGCGAGGGGTCGAGCGGAAGGACGGTGATCTCTCTGTTCGCCCAGGTCTCGATGAACCTTCAAAGTCAGCCCAGGCTGATCGGAGTTAGTCTTGCACTAGTCGTCTCACGCCTGTTTCCAGCTTCCACCGTGGCCCAATGGATTCACAGCGGCCGCTGTGGCAGTGCCCTGACTCTTAGCCGGTGCTCCGTTATTCTCGTCAAGACCAAGGCCCGTAGCAGGGCCCAAAGTCCTTAGGTAGCGCAGTGTCGCTGTACCAGGCGACGAAGCATTTTCTAAAACTCCAACAGAGCACTCTCGTGCGTAAAACAGCGGATGATGTGGCGACTCACCCGAGGGCCCGCCAGTGTAATTCGCCAATAGCTGCTCCTGAACGCGTTTGGTTGTAATACTGTAGTGCGAGTGCATTGGAAGCTACGTGAGTTCGACGCTTCCAGTACTCCTCATCAGAGACGTGACGTATCGCCTCAAGGATAGGAAGATCGCTTGGAAGGCGGGCATACACCTGTCATGACCCAGCCAGGTGGGCCCTAGCGGTGACGTTGTTACCTCGCTCATCTCAGAGGCTGAGAGCTGTGCCCAAGGGTTATCTCCTGGTTCGTCACCTGCATTAAAGCGAGTTGGACGCCAATGCTTTGGCTCATCTGCCGGGCGATGGAACTGTTCCGTGGCCCATTCAGCACCATCAGTTGAGCTCTGGCCAGTTGTGCTCCAAATGGTCGACCTCGGGCTCGACGAGCCATGTGTGAAAGGTTCCACCAATGGCTGTGCTGCGCTCGAGGAATCGAGCGCAGGATATCGAGTTTGAGCCAAGAGAAATTTATCGACACTCTCGGCTCGGTGGCTCACGATGGGCCAATCGTTCGCCAGGCTTGCATCGGCGATGCAAGCCTGCACCGCGATGCAGCATCGCGGATTTTGCGACCGACTTCAACGGCGGCGACGAGGCCGCAGATCGAACAGACGATTCGCTCGTCGGACACCACTCACACCGCCTTGGTGAAATGCGCCCTCTTACCTTGATTAATTGTCAAAAAGAGATAGTTGCTGGCCAGGTGATCAAAGCAGTAGTCTCGCAGCTTCTTTGGCTTGGTTCGTGCCTGAGGCGTTGAAGTAATCACATACTCTCCCCAATGGCAACTTACGTGATCCATGGCGCGGAAGCGAAGTCCCTTGGTAGACGACATGGCCCTTGGCGACGAGTAGACGGGATTTGGCGCTTTCATTGGTATGCAAATAGTATCCCAGGCAGCTGAATAAAACCACTTGAAGCCCCTTTCAGCTATGGTGGCTCGCTATACGCACAAGGCACTTTTCCGGTACGGCAGTACACACCGGAAGCCTGTGACCGGATGAGCCCCGATACCAACACTTTCACAACTCACGAATCTATTACCCACTAATTCACAGCGAGGACGATACCGTGAGGGGCCGTCCCCCTTCGAGAGAGGTAGATGAGAAACAGATCCATCAGGTCCTCACCACCCGTGACACACCACCAGTGTGTTACTGCTGAAGTTCGGAGAGGTCGAACGTGAACGGCAAAAGTTTTCTTCACAGTGAACAAGTGACTTCGAGCGAAGGCCATTCGCCAGTCAGCCCTGAGTCGTAGCACAAGAGCATTGAGGATTTGATCCTTCGTCTGCTGGATAGTCTGCTCCGTGATGCTGAACGTTCTCCAGTCGCTGTCACAACACGACGTATGAGAGCCTCTCATGGAGAGGTCAGTCGAGCCCTCCCTCAACGCGATCCCAGGATGACGCGATTTAAAAATTTCAAATTGAAGTAGAGGCGACTTAGCAGTAGCAAGGAGTAGCAGGCCGCATACGAATGTAGGAGAGACAAGGAGCCTTGGCAGAGCACCCGCACCTCTTGTTTCGAAGTAACGTCACCAATCCCCCCAAAACGAGAGAGCAGATGACACATGCGCGGCTATCAATCACAAGAAAGCGCATAGTGGTAATGAGCAGTTTTGAACGACCGTTAGCATAAACGTGAACGAAGGGAAGAATGATGACTATGAACTCCAGACTAACTCAATAACAAATGCTATATCCGAGCCGCCCTCCGCACCCTGGTAGCTAGGTGATGTAAAGGCCGAAGCATCAGTCGTTAGTATCACCATCAGAACGCTCCTGGGACCTGAGCCCATGCGTGCCTTCACGAAGAAGGCGGCATCAATGGGACCATTTCACATACAACAGTGCCCAAGGTACCGGAGGTCATAGTGAGTGGGAAGGAGCTACCATCACTACCCGCCAAGTGGATGATGTAGGGGCTAAGGGGCACGAGAGCCTTGAAATCGACATCGTACCGCGACGAATGCTCGCAGGTCTCATCATAGGCCTGACGGAGACCCTCGAAATCTAATCTGCCATTTCGCTCAGATGGAGGCAAGTCTACAACCTCAATCAAGTCTGCTGTGGAATCTTCAAAGGAGCCATTCTGAAGACGGAAAGTTGAGGTGAGGGGACCCGGGCCACCCCGTCGTGTAGCATTTGGACACGAGAGGGTTATGTCAACCAGATGATCGGGATAGATGCGATACCTCCAGGAGAATTCATCGGACTGGCTGCTCTCAAACTCACCGGGACGAGGCAAGATCAACCTTTCAAAGTGAAGTTTCCGACCCTCAAAAGTAGCATAGAGGATATCAGGCCTTGCAGAGTCGTAGGTGAGCGTCGTCAAGTCGCCAGGTTGAATATCGGCATCTTGGTAGAGTTCCCGAATACCGTCATACATCGCGTCAACTCCTCTCGATTCTGGAGTGAACTCGATGGTGTAAGTGTGGGGACCCCCGCTGAGGCGTAGAGGGCGAACACCGAAGAAGCGCGCGCCTTGAGGGACCTCAAAGTTGAGTGAAAGATCGCCGTTCTGGTGCAGATGATAGGAAGCTATGAACGCTCCCGAGGGTTCCTGATGGACGAAATGGCCTGCATGCTGAGCCATGCCATACAGCAGAACTTGAGCGACGACCATCAACCATGCCGGAAGGAAGCTCATTTTGATAGGGTGAAGAGACATCCCTGCTCGAAGCTCCCAGACACTAACAACTAATGGCATGCACATCCCCTCACGCTTGCGTGTGCACGCGTGTGCACGCGGGTGCAAGGGCCTTCTGGAGGTTTGGAACCGCGATGGACAAAGTCACATGCCGTCGGTGAAACCGGTCGGGGCGGGACATTCAACACAAAGGTGCAGCAGTGAGACATCAGCTGCACAGCCAGTAGAGGACTCTGTTCCTGCCGGACGTTAAGCCTACCATCCGATGTCTCGTGATGTATCGTTGTCCGATAGGACAACCCTTGCTTGCTCTGCGGCAGGGTTCGCTCAGATTGGTTTCGCCAACCTCCGGCTGTTCAGTAAATCGATCCTGGGAGCAGTTGTAGGACCAATCCCTGGATCGATCATCCTGAATGCGTTCAGAGGATCACAGGATCGATCCTAGGACCGGTCCTGGGTATATCAACTGCCCGCGCAGCAGCTCGATCCGAGCCTCGGCCCGAGCTGGATATCTGTTCGCCATCCTCGGTAAGGACGGTTCCTCCTCCTCGAGCGAAGAGAAAGAATCGTCTTCACTGGGACCCCCCGAAACAGATTCCTCTCACAGGCATTTTCTTGAGTGAGTCGAGCTCAGCCTCACTCCCGTGCAGACGACACTGAATATTTGATATTCCAAGATTCGATATTCGAAGACCCAGGCCGAGGCGCGCATTATTTGCCATGCTCGAGGGGCATGCTCTAATTCACCTTGGGGATCTCCGCAGTGCTGTTCGGATCTGTCGGGGAATTTCCAGCGCCGAGAGGATGTTATTGGTCATCACCAAGTACTAATCAGTATAGGTCGAAGAGTCCCTCGAAACTCTACTGAACGAAGTTCCAAAAATATCTAGTGCAGAAACGCGCGACTCAAGAGGCATAGTAAGCAGATACTAATTCCTGATACCGTCTTTTGGCCACATCGTCAGCCCAGCAGCAGGCAATCGCCGCCATCGTCACCATTTTGCCAACCTTCCTGCCGTCGAAGTTGAAGCGATTAACTAGAATGGACATCTCGCTGGACAGGTCAGTAGAGAACACCGGGCCTCCATCGGTGCTGATGCTAACACTAAGACCATCCTCAATAAACTTCTTAATAGGATGCTGACTCCAATCCAAGCTATCAAGGATCGGCTTCTCCGGATGCACTTGGGGTAGACAGACAGCCTCGGTACAGATACTAGAAGTGGGGCAGGCCTCGATGTGGGCTCCAGTGGCTTTGGCGCGTTGATAAAGTTCGCTGTCGACTAGCACAGAGTCGTGGATTCGGTATCCATGACCGATCCTCTCGGCAAAGTATCTGGTGAGCGGAAGAGTCAACCGAGATTGTGTATTATTGAGTACTTCGTCACGGCACAGCAGAAGTTCTCTCCTGGACCATCCTCAGCCGCGTGAATCGTCACATGGAGACCAGCGGACTTTGCCCGACGACCTGAGGTAGTTGTTCAACCCCCAGCAGTATGGTCGGAAACTACAGGCCTCGACATGAGCTGCTCTGACATCGGCCTGGTCAAAGTGGAGCTCACCCGACGCTACATCGACTCCCACGACTCCGGATCCTTTAAACCTAGAGGGAGGTTCAATGACAGAGAAGAAGATGCCTGCCCGCGGCCGAGAGAAGGCATTGCTACTCTATGGCGAGGTCAGCGATGTCCGCGCTCATCTCGGGATTCCTGTTCATACAGCACAATATCTGCTTCACATCGATCCCAAACTCCTCCATGCCTCGTCTCAAGCCGGCCGCTGAGAACGATAAGTCCCATCCAATTCGCGTGTTCACGACCCTCCCGATTGGAAGAAGCTGAACCGCAAGGAGACACTCCCTGAATGCCTACTGATGGCCACTGTAACGCTCCGCGGAGTCGGCAGTGAAGATTTCTCCTTGCTCAATATATGAGGATTGTACCTGACCCCGGCCAAGTGCTGCAGATCCTCGATGGGTGGTGATCGGCCATGGCTCAATGGAGGTGTGCTTGACGTTGGGGAGTCGAGGGCTACCTCACTTCCGTGTAGATGATGTTCTGCTGCGCCTGGTCCCGACAGAATCGGTATGCCATTTCCTCCAACACGTCCTTCTTGCCTCTGACGATTGGTAGGAAAATTGCGAAACAGTCCAGCATGCACGCCAGACCAGCACCGCGACAACCTGACAGAAGACAACCGAGACGAGGAATCGAAGCTGAGATCTGAGGCAAGGTTCTGCGGTGCGAATCTCATACCACAACTTGACAGAAAATCATTACGATTCCCTACCTCTGTCGAGGCGACCAGCAACGACATCTTCAGCCCTCATCGTCACAATCCGCGTAAAGTCATCCAAGTTTTTGGCAAGCTGCTACTTGCTCTCTAACGCGTACAGTTCCGTCACGCCACGGCGCCGGCTCCTGAGTCGACGCAAGCATCGAGACGATCTTCAACTCGATCCGAGCCACCGAAGGAGCGACTTGAAATCTGATTCAGAGGTTCAGCAGAACGCTGATTAGGACGGGCAAATTCAATAAGTGCATTTCGCTCTGGTGAACCTTCAAGGCGAACGAGAAGGCTATTCGAACATCGAGATACGACACCGTGTACGGTTCTTATCGCCTCGGCCTGGCCATGCCGCGGAATCGCGAGTGTATAGCGACGCGAAAGCACCTCTTCTGGCAGGACAGAGAGGTCCCTCCGAGCAACTTCGTAGAGAAGGGAAGTGTCGAACGCGGCGTCGAGATGAACGTGAAGCTCGACCTTTGGGGCCGACCTGAGGAACTCATACGTGGAAGCAACCATCAACGACTGCCAAATTGATTTACATCGGAACTCAACACTCAAAGGAACACTGAAGAGAAACTCATTTTTGTACAACTATAAACAAGGGCGCTTCAAAGGCTGCAAGGAATCGCACAACCTAGTCGCTGTGATCCACGGTGCTACCGCTCTCCTCAACAGTTGACTCCTCCCCTTCATAGTAGTTGAGGGTCATCTCACGATACTTGGACTTTTGCTTAGCAGAGGCCCAGCAGCGATCAATGGCGTTCATAGTGACCTGCATGCCAGCTTGATGGGCGTCTAGGCCAAAGCGATCGGCGAGGATGGCGAGCTCGCCCGTAATGTGAGTCAAAAATACAGTCGGATCGTCGGTGCTGATGCTAACACTAAGACCATCCTCAATAAACTTCTTGATAGGATGCTGACTCCAATCCAAGCTATCAAGGATCGGCTTCTCCGGATGAACTTGGGGTAGACAGACAGCCTCGGTACAGATACTAGAAGTAGGACACGCCTCGATGTGAGTATGAGTATCCTGAGCCATCTGGTACATCTCCGGGTCGGCAGCGATCTTGTACGCGTGCCCCACGCGTTCAGCATGGTACTCGCGAACAGCACAACAAAAGTTCTTGGCCGGACCGTCCTCGGCGCCGTGCACAGTAACACGAAGACCGGCCTTCTCAGCCTCCAGGCAAGCAGCGACGTGAGCCTTCTTGAGATCTTCGTTCTCGAAGTGAGTCTCGCCAGCGGCGACATCGATGGCAACAACACCCTTGGGTTTGAACTCGACGGCGAGTTGAGCGACCTCAGCGCTGACCCCGGGCATCAGGTTCATGCAGCAGAGGATCTGATTCATGTCGATGCCAAAGACCTTCTTACCACGCTCGATACCCGCGGTGACAGCCTCGACGACGCTGCGAGCGTCGGGGAGGGTTGAGCCCTCCTTCGCCAGGACGTGGGGGTTATAGCGGAGTTCAGTGTAGACGACGTTCTCACGGTACTGGCGTTCGCACACCTTGAAGGCCATCTCCTCGATGACGTCCCTCTTGCCTTGGACGACCGGAGTGAAGATGGCGAAGCAATCGAGCATGCATGCCAGACCAGCACCCTTCTTGCCGCCGTTCTCGAGTCGTTTGGCGACGACAGCTTCGGCACCGAGGCAGGTGATCTTCTCGAAATCTTCTTTAGACTGACAGGCCGCGATGGCTGACCGGACGGCTATGGTGGCATCGGGGCCGTTCCAAGGGGCAGGCACGGTCTCTGGAAGTTGGTCGAGATCACGCTTGGCGACTTGGTAGAGGAAGTCCACGTCGAAGGCACCATCAAAGTGGATGTGCAGCTCAACTTTGGGGGCCGAGTAGAAAAAGTTGTACGCGGCTGTAGTAGTAGACATGGGGGAAGAACAGTTTACAACTAGAAGGAGGTGGCATCATAGCTCCAAGTTCCATCGATCAGAGGCAGGCATTCTCCAACGTAACCTACTTTGAATCTTACCAGCATCAACGTCGGATTCTCCCTCCCGCGCTGTTAGTTCATTGGCTTCGGGAATTTCTCGGCGCGCGCTAAATCCTCGGCGACGAATTCGTGGTGGTTCGAGTGGGATAGAGTGAGGGTCTCGTTCGTTGCTGCGTTGCGTTGACTCGCATCGTCGATTCTCGCGGGGATATTGAACTCCGGAGTAGAGAGGGGAAGCTTCATGGTTTGAAGGATAAACCTTGCGATGGTTTCCTGAGGAGAGACGCAGTCTCGTAGGCACTGATAGATTGGGGAGTCTCGTTGGGGGAATCCTTAGGTCGAGCGTGCAAGATGCGAAATAGGTCAAGTTGGTGCCTACTGTCAGTTACTTTTGTTGTGGCCTGTTGTCGGGTCCCCGTCGAGTTCTCTTGTTATCATTGTGGTGTATGCTGCTATGGTCCAAAGCGGAGCCCCACATCATCAACAACCACCGGTTGTAGCGCCTGCCCGGCCCTACCGAAGTCGCCGATCCAAGTCGGCCCGCCGTCGCCGTCTGCCTCCTCGGCGGACTTTCCGAGTTAGGAGGAGAGCTGTAGGTAGAACGAGTGATGAGGAGGGCTACTCGAGCGAAGATTCGGTTGTGTCGCGTCGGAGTATTGAGGATGAGGGTTGCGAAAAAGTTGGTACTCGCATGGCCTTGGAAGGTGGCGATGCTGCTGAGGAGTGGGACCCCAGGTGGGACGAAGGTGATAGTGAGGTTAGCTGCTGTGAGTCGTTCCCGAGCGATGATGTGAGCTGCGGCAGCGAGTTCGGATCGGTGGAATCGGAAGAAGCCGTGGTGGCCGTACGGGAGACGCCTCTGCTGCTTTCTCGACAGCGGATGAGGATAACCGAGGAGAGTTCGATCCAATCAACCCGCAGTTTGCTGTCTTCTGTGAGGCCGTTGCTGCCGCAACCGTCTACTCCGGAGAGGGACATCACCGGAGCGGAGGTCCAGTGGGCGTTGAGGAGGCAGCCGGGTGACAGGTCGCAGACGGACCCGCAGGGAATACCATGGGAGAGGTGACACGAGGGACTTTGGAAAATTTTTTGTTTGATTTTTTTTGTGTGCAGGTTTGCGATAAACCGGTTCGAGTATCGAGAGCGACGGGTGCAGGACTTCTCCGAACTATAACAATGTCACTTGGAATGACGCTCTGGAGAAGAAGAGGAAGCAGGCCATAACAGAGGTATCTACGGGTTAAGCGCGCAAGATACGGAACAGGTCAACTTGCTTCATCAGATGGATCGCGTGAACCTGTGCTATTATCGATTCTGCCGAAGCTACCGCGGGGAGCCTTCCGTGTGGAGACTTAACCCCACCGTCGATCATTTCCAACTTCGTCATCTCACCGTCCCCACTGCCAACAGTACTGCCAATGAGAACCCGCCGAAGGTCGAGATGGGATTTGGTCTTTTTCAGGTATTGTCTATCTTGTTTGTAACTCCACTTTGTACCGCTACGACACTCTCACGGGAGAGGCCACCCAAATGCACTCGCAGCCTGTTCATACTTTGTCCAGCATCGATGTTAATAGGGGCTTTGCCGTCTCTGGCGGCTTCGACTCCACGATCATCGTCACTAGAACGCACGATGCGCAGGAGGTAGTCGATAGGCGCGGCGTATCCGAGGTTGACTCGTGCTTATGATGAAAAATGTTGGTAGGTTTTGAAGGCCCGGATGAGCGATGCCAGCAATAACATCACCAATTACTCCCTGATACTGCCGAGCAGCGGTTACTTCTCCCCTAGAGTGTCTGAGGATGAGAAGCCTTCGCAACGGTGAGGCCCGAGAGAGGTGCTCGGCAGCGAGAGCTTGTCTTAGGCGAATCATTGGTAGCATGTCGGTGGACGGGGCTGCCTCGAGTGATGGTGGCGCGGAGGCTGACGGCGAGATGGATGATGTTATTATGACGCCGCTGGAAGAGGACAGTGGGCACGGCGAGAGGAGATGGTTCCCTAGGATGGACCTGGACGGGAGTATCTTTGAGGAGCACATGCTGAGGAAGCTCCCAGATAGTGTAGGGCCTGTCATCGGTCGGAGAGTCGAACCTAGCATGGTGCATTTTACAGGTTTATGGCCAATTCTACGAGCAGCAGGCCTTCTATCGAATGGGCTGTGAGCCTCTCCATATGATAGTAGCCAATAATGACCGAGTTCTCCGGGACATCGACGTCTCTCACGGAGGAGCTATCGTCTCCGAGGCCACGTACTAACAGGAAGGGGCAGCTCACTCCCGGTGGTCTCCCGTTTTCTTCGCTACGAATTGGGTTTGGAGGACACATTATAACAGTAGTTCTCGTGTCGGAGTCACTGTCCGAAGGTGGTAGCGATTAAATCCTTGCGTCTCTCGAGTGAAGCTCACCTGTGGTGAGACGCGATTACTTTGATAAACCTCAACCGTGTCCTCTAGTCTGAGGCATAAATGATCTGGGGTGTTACTGAGATTCACGGAGTAGTACTACTCCAGTGCCTCTCTAAGGTTCCCCCTATTTGCTCTGATGCCCGTCTCGGAGAAGGATGCTGGCGGTTTCTGATCTCGGTCACTCAGATACTCCTGGTCGGTGAATCATGTTTCTGTTAACCCGCGGGATTCTCGAGTCCTCTGTGCCTCGGGTGACGATCGAGCTGTGATAATTTCGGACCGTCGTAACTCGGCCAAGTTGCAGAAGGCGTTGGTGTTGAAGGGCCATCTGGACTATGGCTTCTGTTCTACCTGGCACCCCAATGGCAATCTCCTGGCTACCGGAAATCAGGTAAAGGGGGTATCTTTAGGTTGACTCAGGGTATAAACGAGTCTTGGCAAGTTTTCGAGCGCTCGGACGTTCGCGAGTTGCGCGGGGAAGATTTTACACGAACTGGCATCGATCGATTTGGGAGGTATCGGGATTCTAGGATCCGGGTTTTCACGCTACTATATCCTAGCAGATATGTAGCATCCGGCGCTTCTCTGTAGAATGTGGTGATGATCTCTATTAGACTATCATCACTGCAGCTCGTGTCTGGCTCGAGCAGGAGACACGTTTTTATCTGCTTACGCACAGACTCGGATTCACTGTTAGTATTATTGTTTCGGCTCTATTGCTCCTAGCGAGACCTGATAGTTGGTCGAGCCAGTCAATTTGCGTTTCTCCGGCGGCTTCTATGTATCATGATAACAGACGATGCGAATCGTCATCTTTTCAGGATGGTACTTGTCGTGTATGGGATGTCCGTAACCTTAAGCCCGACCAGCCCCTTCGGTCGCTAGGGACGGTCCTCGGAGCAGTCAGGACCTGCCACTTCTCTGGAGATGGACGGTGATGTGCTGTCGCAGCGTCGCTGTTGGAAACCCCCTCAGGTATTTGGCTTTTGCCGAGCCGGCCGACTTGGTTCATGTGGTTGATACTGCGTCTGACTTCACATGCGAGCAGGTAAGAGAATAATTTCGTGGCGCGCGGTCATTTCTGATGGTCGTCAGGTCGTTGATATCTTCGGTAATGTAGCGGGTCTTGGCTTCAGCCCCGACTCGAGTCGGCTATTTCTCTCCATTAGCGATTCCCTCTTCGGTTGTCTGATGCAGTTGAACCGTGATGTGATACCGAACCCCGACAACTTGCTTTTTTGACACCCCTGTTTTTGTCCCGTCCTCGCGAGAGCTTCGCTCCGCTGTAGATTGTAAGATTTCTTTACCCCTGTATAAATTCTGCCGTTTCGTTAACCCGTTATGTAGCCGATTTTTATCGGTGTAAAATTTAGTGCTATTTCGGAACGTTTATCGTCACTTGCGGATCTTGCTGATCTTGGATTTCCTCCACGATTATTCATGAATACTCTGTAGGATGTCAAAGAGGGACTGTTTAGTTTAGTGGCGCACAACTAGGGATGAAAAGTCAGATCTTCGATGCTAGTAGGTATCCGGTTCGAACCCTTCATGATGCATTTTCTCCCGTGGCACTGCTATGGACCATAGCCTATGGTTCCTCCCGCGTGTAATCCTCTTTGTCTCACGAGAGTCAGTACTGATATGCCCCTTCAGGACGTCGATGGCACTCATTGAGGTGCTGTCGTTGCGGATACTGCGAAGTCTTCGCGATCTTCATGACTGGCCCTTATTAACGTGTCCCTTCTACAGGGTGCCGACTTAAAAAGGGCAGACCCCTCATGAAGACGCGACGCGCGAAAAACGCGCGATCGATTTTTGTTATCAATTGCAGAATAATAAAACAGAAGTAATTACAGATTCTGAATCTACATGAAATTCTCTATCATATGGCATTCTCAATTCTTTGCGTCTTTATTAGACACTTCATCCCAAAAATCGGTCGCCCGTGCGTCTCTTTGAAGCATTCGAACGAAGAACAGAGGAGGCTCCTCTGTTCTTCGTTCAGAGGCCGTTCGTTCCTTAGGCCATCGCGAGCAGCACGTGTGACTTGCGCAACTTGCGACTGCCACGTTGTTGTAGGTCGCCCCGAGCGATTAGCTCGTATGATATCCGGAGGTTAAGTAACCGTGCCTTAATTAAAGGACTAGTATCGCTATTATTGTGGTTAGACTTTTTCACACACATAACTTCGTTCCAAGTGGTATTGAGTTGTGAGAAGGAACATCGTAGGGATGAGATATTTGCCGGTAGAGGTTGAACCTCTGAGGCTCCGTGTGGAAGCCCACATAAGCACTCCAGATGATGATTCCCTGGGAATGCACCGTCCTAGGCAGCCCAAGTTGCCTAGGCCTGCCGCACCCATTATCATTGACAACTCAAGGAAGAGAAAAGTCCTCTGAAAAATGGATGGTATTGAAAAATTGAATGCACTTGGCTTCTCTACGAGACGCATACATGGCTAGGCGAACCAGGCTGACTAACGAGTTCTTTTCGGCTTGAGCGAATGTAGCACAGTTGGTGCCGAGAGAGACAGGTCATCAATAGAAGCATAGTTCGTCATCATCATCATTACTGGGCCGAAGCACGATGGGTGGTCATACAAAAGATGAGCTTATTATCCGGCAACGGCAGTAGTACTGCCGCAGTACAGAAGAAAGAAGTTGGTACAAAAGTTGGCTCCGATGACGTTCTAGAAACCCTGGCAACAGCTATCACAAGAAGAAGTGCCGCACACGAACAAGTTCCTAATACATTCACCGTGGTTAAATATATCATCCGCAGGCAATCTCCTGCAGAAAAAGCAGTTGGCGCAGTCTTGTTCTGCAGGATTCACGGGCTCGATGATGACGGAGTCATCGGTCGGATTAACGGTCGTAGGAGTAGGGGTCGCGGGAGGGATCAAGCAACACCAATGACGAATAGGATCTTTGCGACAAAGAAGGTCTTCATGTTCACGATGAGTTTGAATCGAGCTATCGGATTGGCGGTGCAACAACGCCGAGCTGGGTTAAAACCGATCATGGCGCCAGTGCCGCCGCGCCATATGCCCATCTGCTGTCTGCTGGTTTGCGGTGAGGGACCGTGCATTCTCACAGATGATATGCTCACCTGGCCAGGCCAATGACTCCGAGTCGTTGACCTCCTCGTCGGCGCGTAAGTGTAGACTAGGAGGAATGTATTTTGCTCTCCTGTTCTGTTCATGTGATAGATACCCGAGGGTAGCCCCATTACAGGGACAGGGCCGAAAAGTCTGCGCTGCGTAGACTACGCATGATTAGCACTTGCTCTCTGGAGCTCTCCTGCGGCATGAGCCAAACAATCTCTCTACGTAACACAAGTCATACCGGTTGCGTCATTGCCTGACGCTTAGGGTAAATATACGGGGCGTCTCACGAGATCAGGAGAGCAGCTGTATCGTTCAGTGCTTTCGACATCGTAATTGTCTTCCCGGCTGGCAACTTGCCAGCGGCAACAAGTGTTGTTGAACAACACTCCTCTCTTGAGCTGTGATGCCCTGCATTTCACCGTAAAGATCTTGAAATGAGTGCCTGATCTGAGTCATAAGACTCAGATCAGATATCAGATATCTTGATCTGAGTAATAAGACTAGTGAAAACACCTGAGTGCCTCGTTCAACGAGGCTCGTCGGTGAATATGGCTCACTGAGAAAAGTAAACTGGCTATGGCGATCGTTTCCGGGGGCGAAGTTCGCATCGAATCGGGCTCGGGAAAGTCGGCGATGAAAGAGAAGTTTGGTAGTGGTAGTGTGGACTGAACTACCTCCAATCAGAAAAATTCGACGGATGAGCGAGCCGCTATCCTATGGGTCGCTGACAAGTCTGCATCAGCAATAGCCATCACGCCATCGGCCGCATCCACCAGCTTAGTGCGGTGGATGCAAAACTCGGCTAAAAGGTTATTCTGCGCTTTTCATGCGAGTCTCCAGTGAGGCCTCGCGATGATCGCCCACTTGATCATGCATGCCGCGGTCTCGAACAGTGGCTAATAGCCCCTGGCTATAGCGCGCTTTCCTGGGGGATACGCTGCAACACCGTGTTGCCAATACGTCCCTCTCCCGAGATTCGATATCAGTCGGTTATCTGCCTCTACGCTGTGAACTTCGCGGTTCTCCATTAATAGTTGTAAAGTCTTAAAGACCAAGTGTCGAATGAGTGTTCAACATCAACTTGATAAACGGACGGTGAAGTTCGCGCAAGTAGGGAGCTGTCGTCAATTCAAAAATTCATGACCATTTGAGCGATGGGCCGAGGCGATTAAATAACGCCCTTATTATAACGGCGAAAGCTGCGAGCCGCAGACGTTACCTCGCTCGCTCCTACCGGTAGCTTGCGGGATATCTGAATCAAATGAATGAAATCGGATGAGATATTTTACGGCGGCCTTGGATGATGACCCACTAAGAGTATAACCGCTTGGGGCCCAACCCGGTGGGGCCCAAGCCTTGGGCTGCCGAGCCCGTTGTCATTGAGAACTCAAACGAAGAATGTGAATATTGAAAAGTGGATTATATCTTGGCTTCATGCGGCGCGTGACTAGGTTTGATATCAGCAGTTTTCCGGGCAGAGCAGAATTCAGAATGGTAGCGACCATTCATCGAGGGATGCATGTATTCACCATACATATATCATCGTTATTACTGAGTGACCAGATGCCCGATAGGTGATCGACCTAAATACGCGCTCACTAGGAAATAGCGTTGATATAGGGAAGACGCTCGACGAAAGACAGCGCCAACCCTGGTTGCATTTAGTGCGAGCAGACTTGCGGTTCACCTGGGCTGTACAGAGAACTATTGCCGGAGAGATCATCGAAATATCCTCGATCCGACTCCAGCATGTTGCTGGCAGCATCCACGCCTGTTGAACTGCGGTAATCGGGTACGGCATGGTCGTCGTTGTCCCATCAGCTGGACTGATCAGGACTCCAAGCGGTGGTGATGCCCTTCAACAGCTCCACCTTCCTTTCTTGACTTTAACTCAATACTGTCATTCTCATGAGGGATTGACCCAATACTATTGGGTCAATAGTACCATCTGGGATGGTCTGAAATGCCCTTAAGAGATGTAGTGTTTCCACTAAGGGTACAAAATCCGCAGTGAGTGCGGAGGATGCTGATCATCCGGAGTCTCGCAGCTATCTCGTGCTCGTTCAATCACAGCACGCCGAACAAGGGTCACCACATACTTCGTAAACCGTCGGACAAGAAAGAGTGGAAGTAACGAATGCTCCGTATGTCTGGCATAGATAACACTTCAGGCACCACACCTCGGGTTCAGGCCTAATAACGACGGAATCGTCAGTATCAGGCTCCTTAGTGGTCGTCGTCGGCACGGGTGGACGTGGCGCAGCAGTGGTGATGCTGACCGTAATGAAGAGGATGCTCAGAATGATATTCATGTTTGAGTTACAGGCTTAAACTGTATGATATCATGCCTGTCGATGATAATGTTGGATCGACCCTTTGGCCTCTACCCCACGACATCGGGTGTGGCTGCTATTCTAGACGGGTTCCAAAGTGGGGCAATATTGGCCTTGAGTGCAGCTGTGCAATAACGTCAGCTGTAACAGCTGTCTAGCGTCCACCTTGCACGCTTACTCATGCACGCGAGTGCAAAGCAGTGCTTTGAAAGCACGGAGTACCTCACATCCTCAGATACTGGTAACTACTGTTGTGACAACAAAGTGTAAAGCTTGTAACGGCTGGTGTTGTTACTCGAGTATTACATCGTAGTCGTTACCTCTACTACTGCTGCTCCTGCGTATCTTTAATCTAAGACGACCTCATCTTGCTGACCTCCGCCTTCTGCTGCACGTGTCCATGAGCATGCGTTTTTCACTAAGCTACAGACAGACACGCTAGAGAGTGTCATATTTTTCGCTTTCATCCGCTCAAAGACTGGCTGAACCTTTCTCTGAGCCAGGCTGTAGTAGACAGTCTGGCCCAGACTGTACTGAGCAAGGAAAGTGCGTGCTTTTGAGATGCTTCCACCTGGACGTGTGCCCGATAGTAACAACAACCATCTCGGCTGCTGGCAGCATCTGAGATGCTGCATCTCATGCCCCTTGTGCTCGCTATGGGGATGATCTTACTCACGTTTATCACGTTAATAATATCCTTCATCATCATTACTCAGTTAGCAGATGCCCGATGGGTGATCGAGCTAAATATGGCGCCCATTAGCGAATAACGACGATAGTCTGGGCTGTACAGAGCAGCATTCGTCAAGAAGTTTCCCGAAAGACTTATTACCCATCCGATAAGGTGAAACACAAGGGAACTTCATATTCGTATAACGAACTTGACTCAAGTTACCATCAAGTTACTTGAGCTTGTTAGGGACCTGTAGCCAGAAAAAGCGAATTCCGCTCGACTATTGTAGCAGGGCTGTGGGCAGGTCGATCACTGGAGATTCCTAAAAAACATTTCCACGTTTGAGATAAATTGCTGTGGGCTCGATAAATGCTTTCTTCCAGCGGAGCTACGTCGGCGCCGCCGACTCGGCGGCCGTTACTCATTGTGCGCCGATCGTCTGGTGCATGTGTGCTTAGCTTATTCCCCTCGAGAGACTAAGCTTAGAAGCAGAAAGTAGAAGACTTTACCATCTTTCTCGCCTTGCGTTGACTATGAGCAACAACGGAGAAGCAACAGCGGCACAGGCTCCGCGCGCGTACGCAAGAGGGTTGTCGCCACTTTCGTCCAGATATCAGCGCATTGAGCGTCGTGAGAGTTATGAAGTCGAATGTGTAGAGGGTTGGGACGGGCTCGGGAGAGTGCACCGAGCTGCGAGCTTGCTACAAGTTGAAAATAGTTCTTCGACAAAATACAAGCGCGCGAAGGGATCTTTCCGAAGGATTGAGTGAATCACTCAGAGTGAGTGAAGTAAAAATTTAAAAATCTGGACTTAAAATCCAGTGACGAAGCAGACCCTGGGCACCGAACCTAGTGTGGAGATGAATATTGTAGTGAAGTGGGGCTAGTGTAGGCAAGTAACGACGGAGGCCGCAACCCGCAGACTGTTGTATGCCATAGCTTCATCTCAGGCTGAGAGCTCTCAGGAATAGTCGAGGTGACGGTTCATCTAGAGACTCCAAATTGGAGTGCACCATCACGGACTGCCGCACCCACTGTCATTGCCAACTCGAGGGAGAAGAACATTCCGCTTAGAAATGGATGGTTTTGAAAAAAATTGAGTGTATCTTAGCTTCTTACGAGCCGTATACATGGCTGGCTAACGATCTCGGTTCGGCTCCAGCTAATGTAGCACAGGCGGTGCGGCACTCGAACATTTGGACAAGATGTTGGCACAAATCGTCATCGTCATCACTATTGAGCCGATGCACGACGGGTGGTCATACAAAATATGTGCTCATAGGCGAGTCACGGTGGCACAGAAGATGGATTTCGTTGTTGACTCTCACGACGTTCTGAGAACCCTTGCAAGAGTGAATACAACAAAAGCGGTACAGAAGGGAGATCTGGCTGTTGACTCTCTCCTACAATCCTTCGCAACAGTAAGTACAATCGAAGCCGCACTGGAACAAGTTTATGAAACATTGAAAGTCGACATCAACATCGTCATCGGACGAACCTGTACATGACCTGCAAGTGATGCAGAGAGGTTCGCGAGGATTCACGGGCTCGATAATGACGGAGTCATCGGTCGGAGCAACCGTCGTAGGAGGAGGGGTCGTGGGAGGGTCAATCCTAGGGGCGGCAAAAGCAACACCAATGACGAACAGGATGTTTATAGCAGAGAAGGCCTTCATGTTTACGATGATTCGATTGTGGCGCACAGTGAACTTATGTGTGCGTACACTGGCGCGAGGAGCTTAGCAGGGCTAGGCTAGCACGTGCGACGTCCCGGACAGAGAGCAGTAGCACTATAGAGACAATATAGTGACGACTGTGCGCTATCTTGCACCCTACTGAATCAGTACTGTTAGACTATGATCGCCGCAATTATCTCTACTCCTACTGCGTATCAATACTTTTAGAAAGCCGTCTGACTTCACTACGAGTCTTGCACTCGCGTGCATGAGTGTGCGTTCTAGGCTAGAGCTTACGCTAGCCTACCATGTGTTCGATTTCGATAGTTCTAAACTGAAAAAGCGAATGACTTAGCAGATACTCATGATTTCTTGACGTGGGAGTGATACTCATTCGGAGTATACGAAGCTAGACCGACTATACCGAACTCGACGATGACCCAAGTTGGGTGACCCAACGGGTGGTGACTGAGTGGCGGTAAAAATTCCCTCCTCCCCACTTCTCATCTATCTATGCCCCCTCTCGTCTCTGCGCTGTCGATTCGCCACTACGACTGCTACGAAGGCTGTGTTACTGTCCGAGTTGTGCATTGGCTACATTGGTGCTCGACGATATTGGCTGATCCTGATAGTCGATTATACTGTAGTTGTGGATTAGTCGCTGTATTCCCTCGTTACCCTCGCCACTGTTACCTTCGTTTTAGCGTTTGGACCATGTTTCACCGTGTGTGTTGCATAGTTTTGGGGTTGAGGGATGATGCTGCCACTGGTTACTGCCTCTGAGTGCATTGGCCATCGTAGTATGGATGATATGCCAATAGGGCCTATTGGCCCAATAACGGGCATTACACGCCGCTCGCCCTCGATCTGGAATCCAGATTCTGGATGTCAGATGTCGAAAACCTGGTGAAAAGCTGCCCCTGGGATAGCCAGGACCCAATCCCCGAGCTGTAATGTGAGTCATTTTCCCATCTCGCTCAACCGCAGCAAGAGCACCACTGATCTGGGTAGGTGGATGCGTGGCCCCTGAGCTATGCCAGGCATCGTCAGTTACTCCTGCAACTGAGAGGATATACGACCTGCCCTCGTGACAGTTGGTTCTTGCACAATACAATACTGCAACGACTAAAGCGGAATTCCAATTTCGTGTGTGCCTAGTGCGCTCGACGTTCTGATCGAGGATAAATGGTGTGAGAACTGAGACATCTCGCTTGCTCTCTTACTCCCTAGCTGTGATCTCACCATTCTCAGTATCACTCAGGTTCTATCCCTTACTATGACGATTCTCGCACTCCTAATAGAAGTCGCCTCAGGAGACTCTCCTGTCGATATGTTGTATATCTCATTCGCCCTAACGAAACGGTTCGAATCGTTTCGCGGGGTGCTGCAATCAACGGTTAATTTCCGCGACCAACTACCACTGCTATTAATCGGTTATTATGCACTCACAATGGCCCCGGGTTCATGAGGTGGTTCACGGTCCCTGTGGAACTACAACAATGAATGACAGCAGTTGTCAGGAGATCACCACGTACGAACCAGTCAGCAAGTCTCAACCAGGCGCTGCATAGCAAGCGAGCAACAAGAGAACCCTGACGTTACGTCAGTGACGTACGATGTGACTGTTACGGTTTATCACCCACGCCGAGCCCAGAACTCTAAGTGATGGGCCACGAGGCTCAAGTAAAGAAGCGCTCACCGCTCCCCGAGTGACACTCCAGGGGTTGCCGTTAGAGCAGTGCGCTGCCTGCCCCTGGGTTCGGATCACGGTGAATTTCGACGGAGGGCTGCTAGTAGCGGCCTGCTACTGAATGAAGGAGTAACTCCTTCATTCACTTCTTAGGAGTTGGAATTGAAGGACATCACATTAAATGGGAGAGACTCATTGCTCTGGACTGCTGTATATCCGCCACGACCAGTTCACGTGGTGAAGCTATAGTTGTCTATCGGAAGCATCGAGACTAACGACTGGGATGCTGAGTAACCCAACTTGGGTTCGTCGATGGACTTCACGTCCGTGACATGGGCGGCCCATGATGGGCCCTCTCCATTGGGGATTCGGCCGTTGCTAGCCTGAGGAAGAAACCGCGCTCGCCCTCGACGTTTCTCTAAGGAGACTTTGCACTTTTCTAATGAGACTTTGCACTTTTCTAAGGAACGCCAGGTCTCAGTCAAATTTTTCAACGCCTACCAGACGAAGTAACTTCTTATGTTCGGTCGAAGAAAACCTGTTTAGGCGCTATACTGAATGCGCGCGTGCTGCACGGCTCACCAGCGAATTTTTCGGGCGAGCGAGATTTCTTCCTTACACGACATACTCCTCAGATTTCCGCAATTCAGCAATTACTATTGGCGATAAAGAATAGATAAAACCAAGGGAGAGCGCGTATGACAGGTTCTTGGTGATTAATGTACCATTTCTAGTAGTGAAACGGTTTCTAGCGACGCTAGAGGGTAGACGAAACGCTTTGGGTATGCGTGCTGCGCAAAGTATGATTGTCGTGCTCGGCGCCAACTGCGCCAATCACTGCCGGGCTCGGCTCCGGATCGAGCCTCTTGGCAGCCCTGTATGTGTTCTGGCAGGGTGAGCTTTCGGTGCGGGAGTTTCAGCACAATGGCAAATTGTGTTATCGTCTCCACTCTTGAGTGACCGTCTTTCGTAGTAGGGAGTCCCCACGTTCCCCCAGCGGGTAGAAGTCTACTCCGCGCTCTTCTTACATGACATCAGGAAGGCCCCGCGATGGTCGCGCATCGCCCTCTTGAACATGCATGCCGCAATCTCGAGCAGTGGCTATAGCGCGCTTCTCTAGCGGATACGCTGCAACACCGTGTTGCCAATACGTCCCTCTCCCGAGATTCGATATCAGTCGGCTATCTGCCTCTACGCTGTGAACTTCGCGGTTCTCCATTAATAGTTGTAAAGTGTCAAAGACCAAGTGTTGAGTTGGTGTTGATGAACGGGCGGTGCTGGGATTCGATCCGGGGACCTCACGGATGCCCACTGCAGTTCATGCTGTCCTGTCAATGACAACAACCGCGTTTGATGCATCGGAGAAGAGGGAAGTTAAAGAGGATGATGATACTCCGAGATACTCCGACTTAGACGAGGCTACTGATGGACTGTCGGGGGTGATGGTAGCTTCGGCCGAAGGCGCCACGGCAGTTGCCTTGGATGAGCTCGGAGGCTCTTGGACTGCAACTCTGCGAGGGGTACCCGCCTACAGGTTAATGAGTTGGATGGGTACGCTAGCTTGCGAAGGACTCAGGTTCGAATCCAGGTAAAGGTTCTTCTCAGATAACCCTTTTAACCGAGGTCATCACACCGATCGTTCCCTCCGCAAAAGATATTCTAACTCCGTCAGTGTTCCTCGTCTTGACTTTTTCGTCAGCCACTCCTGGAATGCCCCCTGGTGGGAGAAGTAATACCCTCCTGTGTCGATTGATTCTGTTGTTACAGAGAGCTCCCTGCAGGCTCCTGGCTTTGTGTTACCTTTTCAACTACCAGCGAGCTTCCTGGTCGGCCATCGCTGCTGCCATCATCGAGGTCTCTGTTGTACTCTATATTTACTGTAATCAGAGTGCACCCGATACGAGCCTCCCCACGGCGCATTTCTTGGCTTGTATAAGTGAGTCGGATGGCCACTGTCAACTCGGCATCATCGCCATCATGGCAGGTACTAGTGTGTTCATTTTGCTTTTACTTCTACCGAATTTTCAGCTCACCAGAAGCAGCTACAAACTGTTCGTCGATAACTGTTGTATTCCGCAGGATGATGTAGGCGGGTGAGGGAAGACGGAGGCGTCTAAATTTTCGATGCCAATCTGAATTACGATACCACACCATTCCCTACTCTTCAGCCCGTTCTCAAGGAGGTCGGCATCCGTTCTCTCGGTTCCTATTTGAGCCGCTCCTCGTCGATAGTAGTGATGTGGTCGAAGTGTTACTTTGATCGCCTCTGGTGCGTCTATGAGCTCGCGGCCTTCCTGAGCCTCAAGGCTGGGGCGTTGAATGGAGATCGAGGGCCTGCCGAGAGAGGAAGTCCAGTCGTGGAGGAACTGCGCAGGGTTGGGAGGGGCATCAAAGAGTAATAAGCGACTGGGCCCGAGGGACGCGATTTTTCTACTGCACGTCGCTATAAGGGAAGATTCAGGAGCGTCCCCAGACTTGCTATTGCAGGTTGGTGCGGGAGTAGTGGCGGCTTTTGCCAATTTTGTTGGGACCAAATTGGTTTTCGGTGAAAATCTGGAGTTCTTCGAGAGTTCTTGGAAGTGATAAAATTTCTCTTGAGAACATCGGAAAATTATCGACTTATTGCGTCGAGTGGTTACAGCGATTGGACCCCCTTTTTGATGGCAGATGGATGGTTGGAAGCAGCTATCGGGACCAGGTCGTCTTCATCTCCCTTCCCCTTAATTAAATTTGTCTTCGCCTTTACTCTGGTGGGCTTCGTAGGCAACATCCTGTTGAGCATAGAAGTGGTAATAATAGTAACTTCATGACAGCTATCTGCACTGGGTTCCCTCAGGCTGTGGTGGGGTCCTTCAAGGCTAGTCTGAGGGCTCGTCTCATCTGTGCTATCCCGGAGGGCCTCCTGTTGGCGGGCGTCCTTTGTCCGTTCGCTAGTCGCTACGTCCGAGATCGAGATGCTCTGGTCAATCAGATCATGACCTTCCAGATGGAAAACACAAAGTGCACAGTCGAGGCTGATAGAGAGTAGGACAAGGCAATAAGATTTTCTCTGCTGGGTTCTTAAGGGGACTTGTGAGTACGTAGTGAAAGCTGCCATTACTTAGCACTGGACTGTCAGCGTCCGAAGCATCAGTAGTGGAAGGGAGGATTGTCAGGGTAGTTGGAAATGGGAAGAATCATTCTTGCCGTGCTTCGCGCTGCGCGAATCGCGCAGGGGAGGTATTTACTAGTAGTAAATTACTACGGGCATACTTTGGAGGGTCTCAATTTCTCCCAAGCGTTAGTATGACGCATGAATGGCATCTTCGCTTTGTTGTCCAAGGTTTGTGACGGGGAGAATCTCTGCTATGTATAACGGTGATCTCTCGACCTTCGAGAGAGTCGTCAAATCTGAGGTGGGAAGGGCGGCACGGCAGACGTTGGGCATCAGACGAGGAACCATACCTTTTAAATATGTACTAGGGAATGGGCTTTAAGGAGAGACGTCCCCAGTTCGATTGTACTTCAAAATTTCTTCATCTTCTGCCTTTAATTTTCTGACCAAGTCCTGCGGAATTATGTAAAGGAGTTGCAAGGCCAGAATTTAGGCTGTCGTCGAATAAAGCGAAGGCCTTTATTTTATCGAAATTTCAAAGGTCGGTGAAAAAACTGCTGTGAGGCTTTCATAAAGGAAGGATGCTTTTGTATCTAGAATTTCTTTCTGAGACGTAAACCAACCCGTTTGAGAATAGTGAACGATTCGACAAGCAGACTACGGAGCCTCGCAGCTCTTGGCATAGAAAATGGCAATAGGAAGGGTAATTGTAGGACATTTCGCCTGAAGGAAAATTCCCCTATTCCCGAGTTTTGTGTCTAGAATGGGTCTGACTTGACCATTCTCTCACCCTGGAGGGCCTTCCAGCTCCTGTCGTTGGATAGCTTCTTGCGATTCAACGCTAAGAATTGGTCCCGTGGAACGTACTGGTTTTATCAGGTAATTCTCCTGTCAACTGTAAATATAAACCTAGCACTGTGTCTGTTGGCGCCTGACATCATCATCTGGGGTCCCCTTTGGGCTGTGGGTTGCTTCCTCCCTCAAGTACTACTGGCCTTCACGAGGATGCCACTCTATATTTTCATTATTCTCACGGGAGCTCGTGCAGTGGAGAGATCCCCGACCAGGACCAGACGAGCGCTGTTTTTTCTTTTTGTGGGTTGTTGGTCGATTTTTAAGGTCAGTCTGGAGCTGGTCAGCGAAGGCCACCCGTACACGCTCGTCCCGCTTTGTCTGATTCATTCTATTATCTGCGTCGCGCTCTACTTTCCTGTTTTCCCCAGGGAGAGTCGGGGCTGCTTGTCGCGCTTCATCGATCGTATTTTTCCGGTGGATGTTGACGTCGAGGATTTGAACTTTCCTTCTGCTTCTCGGGTGAAAGTTGCTGGTGTGGCTGATCTCGGTGGAGGCTCGACGAGCCTCCCGTCGCTGAGGAGAGTTGAACTGGGTGATATCCCGAAGGTCTACCATGCGAGAAGCTGGTGAGACTGAGGGGAAGGTTTGCCTTTGTTGAGGCCCCCTTACAAATGGTTTGATCCGGGCTTTTACGATAAGAGTGTTCGTGTTGGAGTATCTTGAGGTTGAATCTGGCAGGATGCGGAATAGGTCAGGCTGGCTCTTCTTTGAATCTCGGAGGATTAACTTAAGCCTCAGCTTGGCCAGGAGCAAGGCAGGCCATTTGAGCGGGTGTAGAACTTCAGCCTTCTGTCCTCAGAGCGCTTAACACCTCCACGATTTACTCTCGTGAATCCCGATGCAAGCGCGATCTAGCATACGGTGAGTTACCACTGGCGTGATGACAGTCGTTGTTCCATCAGCTCGACCTTGGCCAGCCGCCGGCAAGTCAGCTAGGAGGCAAGAAAGGAAGCATCACCCTCAGCTTAGCCTCACTTCCTCAGAATCCTCGACACCACGACCCTCACTGCGACTCACGCAGCTCTGTTGCTCTCCCTGATCCGAGCGTTTCGGTGGCCTCTCATGGTACACATGATGCGTCGATCGTCTTGTGCATGCGTGCACAGCTGATTCCCCTCCCGAGAATGAGCTTAGAAAAGAACACAGCCTTGCTCTGAGAAACCACGGAGTATCCTTCTCCTTCTCTTGGACTGAACTCCACACGCTCAGGGTTTGAACGACAGGCTAGTCGGGGGGAGGTAGAGCGAGCAATCCTCGAGACATCTAATGTTCGACCTGAGCAAGAAAAAGGGGATGATGTTACTGGAGCTTCGAGAACATATCCGGGTCGGGGCAATAGCGGCCCGGTGGCGGAGCGACGCGCAGAATTAGCGTCTTCATCATGCAAGATGAATGCTATTTTAGCTGACTGAGTGCGGTGGAGAGAATCCTGGTTGTTGGTGATGTTGTGGTACGGGTTTAGACACAGCAGCCTTCGCAAGAGAATCCACAAGTCTCGTAGACAGCAAAGCACCAGCCGGGGATGATCTGTGTTCTCCCTTTCTTGCACCCAAGGCAATAGTCGCAGAACTCGTCGACCGGCCAAGGTGGGCTCACAGGCTCGACGATGACGTCGGGCTCGGTAGGGGTGCTTGTGGTGCTGGGCTCAGGTGGACGAGGGGCGGCGATGGCGATGGACAGAATTGTCATAATAAGAATACCCTTCATGTTGGTGCGATGAGGGTTGATGGTGGTCTGGTCGGACGAGTCTTCCGGCTGTGGCTGGAGCGATCTTTCCGATCGGAGACTTGTGCGGGAGTGCTCGGGTAGTCGATGATGATGATAACTCTGGCAAAGGCAGATAGTGCCCGAACTGAGTCCGGCAAGGTTGGCAAGGGTGCCGAGAATGATACTCGAAAGGCTGTAGTTGAAATCGTTTGACGACGAGCAGCTAGGAGGAGGCGATCGCCATAGACTGTCTACGCGTACAGACCCGCACAATCATTGGATAATATCGCCGGACTCGACTCAGACGGAAGTGTAGAATGATGTAGCAGAGCTAGGACGACCGACCTGATTGGTCTTCCTGCAGCCCTGGGTGGCATGGACCGACTTAACGGCTCGAGCGCTGAGCAATCTAGTACGGATGTTCATGCACGCGAGCGCAGAATGGTAGTTGGTTAGCTGATGGGACCGAAGCCGCCGAGGGTGTTGGAGGGTGGGGGTATCCACTTGCGGACCGGCTGGCCTCCAACTGCTGTGGTGATGCGTCTAGCCGACGCTGATTGAAATTTTATTCATTTGAAGCAATTAGACTAGTGGCCGAGTTTCGTTCTCCCCCATTCTTAATGGCCATGGATTTCCTCAGCGTCCTCTCCCGGCGCACAAGCAGCTTTCAAATCGACTTTCCTCACCGCTTCGGCGGAGTGCTTGCGTTGGGGCTGAAAGTTCGGTAAAAACTGAATGGAATTGTGAAGGCCGTCTGAGGGGCTGGATGTACACGTCAGTTCGAGAAGACTCCCAGCTTCAGCGTATCTTTAGGTTGAACCTGGCAAGATACAAAACAGGTTCCTTCCTATAATGGTCGAGAAATCCATTAGTAAAGTCGCATCGTCGGCTGCGTCGGGAGGTAGCAGCAAAGGAGAGGCCATTAGGACGTTCAAAGGGAGCGTTCAGTTTTCTGTCCAACTTCAGCGACGACCCAGTCAGGATGGATGATGGTAGTAGTAGTAGTGGTGGTAAGTTCTCGCGCGCCACGAAATTATTTGGCAGGAATCTTGTATCCCACAGCTGAGCATGCTTTCCAAGCTCAGAAGATTCTCGATGTTGAGAAGCGGCGCTCGATGGTGGAGAAGTGCAAGACGGCGAAGTCTGTAATAGAGTAGGGGAAAATTTGGTATGAAAAAATTCCGTTACACTGACCAAAGAAAGGGTGCTGTAACGAAGGGGATTTAACTCACGAGTATTGGCCGACAAAATATCGAACGTCGGATGGTGTGGCCGAAGAGGTGCTGTCGCTGTTGGACTATAAACTCGCACGCGGTCGGCCTGCTCAGTAGCTTTGAGTGTGGAACGTGTTTGGAAGAGAGAGGCTCAACGACGACCGGCTACTATCATGACGCCCTAGGCTAGCGTGGAAATGTCGACCGCTCGAAACTGCAAGAATCCCGTAGGAGATGTTGGCATGGTATCAGGCGAAGGCGTGGGGGCGGCGTGCCAAGCCTTTGAGGGAGGGGTGGAACGACATCCGCCTCGACGTTATGCGTCAAGTTGTTCGCGCTAAGTTCATGGCCGGGTCAGAGTCCCTGAGGAGCATGCTGATGGAGACGGGCGACCGAGAGCTGGTCGAAGGGAATGTTTGGAACGACACGTTTTGGGGCGTCTCCTTTGCGGTCGGGGAAGGGTCAGAATAATCTCGGAAAGATCATCATGGAGGTGATATTGGGGAGCTTCTAGTCGGGGTGGAAATAGCTTTTTTCGAGCAGGTTAGGGACGAGCTGCTCAAGAAAGACGAGTAGTTTTTTTCGCTGTTTTTGGACGGCCCCCGTGCGCCATCATTTTTCATTCTCCAGCCGGCCCTGTTGCGGTCTTTTTAGTCGTTTTTTCGCGAGTGTATCTTTGCGTTGTTGTTGTTGAGGGTATCGAGACTGAAGTCAGACTGCTGCTGTTCTCTGCTCAGCGGTAAGCGTGATGCATTTTGAATTCACGCGAGAAGTTCGATGAGGAAATGATGAATTAATCGACTATTGGTTTGAAGTATATCGGGAGCTATTTTTATTACATACCAACTTTTCCGATATTCGTCCTCCTGCCGGAGAGACGCTCGTAGACCTGACTGCTCATAGTACCCGAACGCCTCATCGTTTGTAAAAGGGTTTCATCACGGAACCACGACAACAATCAGGAAGTCATTACTACAATTCAAATGTGACGAACGCTGTGGGCCATTCATACCGTTTTGAAGCTCCTCTCGGCATCCACAACTCCCATCTTATCCTACGGACTCTCTCCGCCTTGAGATGGTTAGTACTAGGATTTGTGGTTGTCCTAGAGTTCAGACCACCCAGTGCAAAGAGTCTGTGTGATTGCGGATGTTGATGGATGGTGGCGGAATGGTCGTCTCCGCTGGTGGATTTATTCCAGGTTGGGGTAATTTCGTGGCGAGTGACGCTTCTTCCTACAGTCTTCGCTTGCATCTGCCATGCCCGCTGTGAGAGGTCTTCTTCGTCGTCCTGCTGCTGCTGCTGGTGCTGGCGATGCTGCTAGCTTCATGGAAGTGGTGTTTGAGAACATGAGGGACTTTGGGAGAACCGGACGTCGAGATCATGAGGGTAGTAATGGAGGGGAGGAGAATGGTTACTTTCTGGAGGTGTTCCGGTGTGGAATCTTTCATCTTCGTTTTGGCCGAGCTTCGACCTAAGATTTGTCTCGAACTAGTGAACCATTGAGTGAGCTGTGGAGGATTTTCATCGGGGGTTAGGTTGGGCAGATTTTTGCCTTTGTCCGTCTCCGTCGTCGTCTAGGCTGTTTCCTGATTTCTCATCGGACGACTTCCCCATTCTCGAAGCCAAGAACCTTCGCGCTGCGCTCCTCTTGAGTATCTTTTGGGATGCATTATCACATTACAGAGGTTGGACTTCGGTCGACTTGCAAGTTTTGCGTCCCCCTCCCGCGGCCGTAGTGTGTCTAGGAGAGAGGTCGGGTAATTTACAGATGTTAACTCGCCGAAAATCCACAACTCCCGATGGTTTTTATCGTCCTGTTCAGGGAATGATCGTCGCATCAGGTGAACAGGATTCTAGAAGAGAACTACTTCGACACGGTAGAGTCCTTCGCTGCCACTACCCCCGATATTTGGGACGCTCTGTGCCTGCCTCGGCACGTTATGGAGGCTGTGAGAAAGGAGATTGGGATTGATGATGATGACAGAGGAAACGGTCGAGGAGGAGCGGATAAAGTCATAGGGGATGGCGGAAATTTTTTTCCTGAATAATTTTTATCGGTCGAGTGGTGGTTTTTTCGTTGGTTTTGGTTTACAGTCGAGGGCTTGAATGTTGAATAAAAATGGAGCGCGTGGGAATTGAACCTGGGAGGTCGGGTTGGAAGTTGTTTCCTAGGCGCTGGCTGAGTGGCAGTCGGAAGCTCCGACGCCGGCTGCTGCGGAAGAGAGTGATAAGCCTGCGATAACTAAGGAAGTAACATTCTCGCTCGCCCGGATGATCGATTTGTGATTGTTAGGAGTGGGAGAGGAGGAGGCAGGAGGCGGCCCGGCGGGGGGAGAAGCGGACGGGAGAGGGAGGAGCGCCGGCTGAGATAGGTCCCGGGTTCGATCCCGGCACCCAGCAAAAACCGATCGAGTCTGTGGAGGTTGTACCGTACACTTTGAAGCAGCTGGGAGACCCTCATGTGTCGTGGGTGGCAGTGTTGCAAGAGTAATAATTGGCGTGGAATCGTGACCGCGCGCCAGGAAATTATTAGAGTATCTTTGTTGTTGGTTTGATGCCAGCTTGAACCTTGGATATTTTTAGAGCGGTCCAGCGGTTGACTAATCGCAACACCGCGCCGGGCGTGGGGCTGTTCAACTGGGAGTATGAATCGAGGATGGTGGGCTCCAGTGGTGAGCGATTGGAGGTAGTATCTTAGGTTGAAGCATGCAAGATACGGATTGGGTGGTGTTCAGCACCGAGCCACAGTCTCCTTCCGGTTGGACGCCCCGGAAGGCGACTCAGCTCGGCTGATGAAATTCATCGGATGTTGGCATCCGATGAAGAAGGCGAGTCAGCGCGAAGCGGCGAGGAACGCCATCGAGACGCTTCAGCTCGATGTGGACGACTTGGTCGCCCGGCATGGTAAACTGGGCGATTCGGGAAAAAAATCGGGAATTTTTTCCCTACGGAATTCAGGAAAGTGTGGTATCGAATTGGGAGGGGTTTGATTTTAGGCGGCGACCCAAATGCTAATATACTTCAAACGGTACATATTCGTCTGCAGCGGTACTTCGGACAGAAGCTCCACCGGGCTGGGGCGACGGTGATGGAATGGAAACACGTGTGCAGCAAAGTAGTGGAGGGCGGAATTTTGTGAATCGGGAATTTTCCGTAGATTTTTTCCGGTGTGGGAATTTGTTGGTATGGGTCGCTGTTTTGGTGAATTAGGATTGAGAGATGAAGGGTGGTGGTGGAGTAAAGTACTCGCTGGGTGGTTTGGATTTTTTTTTGGTTTTTTTTCCGATTGGCTTTGGTTGGAATCTGTTGCTTGGGGGGTTCTTGAAGTCATCAGGTGAATAATTATTGAAAAACGTCGAGTGCAGGGATAGAACCCGGGGTCTTGGCAACCTGTTTACCTCGGGAAGAGCCTGCGGGGGAACCCATCTGTTTCTTAGGAGGAAGAGAGCCCGGCTGCTGATTCCGCGGTGAAGACGGAGGAGTCCGCTGGCGAGCCGGTCCGACCGGAAGATGAGGTTGGGCTTTGGCAGTCCTCAGTGACAGTACCCCAACTACAGAAGGAATTTGTTTCGGATTGGCAAAGTTGCAAAAAAGTGAGCGGCTTCGCTCCGCTAAGGTTTGTATGATTTTTTGTCTGCGGTTAGGACTCACAGAACGATGCTTGTTTCAAGTTGTCGGCGTTTTTGGATTCTATTGGAGTGCCGCAATCCAACGAAGCTCCGGCGAGGAGGAAGAGTTCGGGGAATTCTGGTACTAGGGGTAGGGAGGGTTGGGGACTCCTACTCAAGTAGGAAAAAATCTGAGGGGCGAATGGAAAAAGGAAAAATCATGAAAAAAAAACTAAAACCCTTCTAGGGATTGTCGATTTTAGCGGGAAATCGCGGCTTGACTGATTGGACTGGGCTGCTGGGAAATTGCCCTTTTTTTCTGATGACGATTGTCATGCTTGTCAATGATCAAGATTGCGTTCTCCGCAGCTAATGAGGAACGCTGGACGTTTTGGACTCGTTCGTTTGCTCCACGAGTTTAACGCAAAAATTTCAGAATATTTTTCTGTTTTTTCAGGGCGGAAGGGCGGGTCGTCGTCGTATTTTACTGGCGGGCCTTATGATAGGGAAGGCGGAAAAGGAAGGAGATTTTCCACCGGAAATTTCCGGGAAAATTCGACGGCGACTAATTTCGTCGGGGCCCAGCCGATACCATCGAGGGTGATGGGAGCGTATCCTGGGTTGGAGCTGGCACAAAACAGAATGGGTCGATACATGATGCGCCCGTTGGAGTACAATTATGTTCCGGGAGGGGCTGAAGGCCTAAGGTTCGAAGCGCCGCGACCGCCACCGTCCCCGGGTCAGCTTTCCGGGGCCTGGCAACAGCAGCAGCGGCAGCTTGCAGGATCTTCTTACCCTGCAGGATACGGGTAGCAAAGATACGCGCGGGGTTGCGGAAGCCGCACAGAAAATATTTTTTGTGCGGGAATTTGGATTTTCAGATACCCTGTTGATGGGCAGGTGGATCGCTATGTTGTGGGAGCGGGAGGGAGACAGAGCGGCTATGCAGTTCGGCAGACTTTTCAGGGCCCTCCTGGGTAAGTGAAATCGATCGCGTGATCGATTTTTGCCTGGTACAATCTTTCTCAACGCGTTTTAATCTGCTGGAAATTTTGGTATCTTTTTAGATATTTTTCGCAAGCTTCGACCTATCAACCTCAAGGGGGGTATCCATCTGGACCCTATTATTGAGAGATCCTGAACGATTTAACACCTACTCATAGCTGTCGCGTTCAGGGACGGTGTAGGATGGCGAGAAAGAAATTTGAAAAAAAAACCGAAAAAATACGCATTTTGCGGAAAAAAAGCGTATTTTTTCGGGTGTCGGAGTTTGATGTCGAACGATTGGCTTAGTTAGATGAGCCAGGCTGCAGCTTTTCAAGTTTCGTCCACAAATTTTAAGGTGTTAATTTCTCGCTGGTGACACGGAGAGGGGGTTGGGAGTGATGCTGGGCGGTGAAGGGATGCTCGTGCGCTATTTATTTTGAGGTACTTTATAAGGAATATTTTGGGATCAATTTTTTTGAAGTGATGTGGAAAATTCTGGAAAAAAGTTTTTCTTGAGGAAAGTCTTTTCGCTTATGACCGGAGGATTTTGTAGAAGAGAGATGGGCAAGCTGCTAAGTTGCAGCCCGTGGAGTATCTTCGACGGTTGGCTGAGTATCCGAGGTCGACCCTGGTCCTCTACGAGTGCGGCTGGATCGATTTACTGCAGTAGCGGCCTGCTCTCCTGTTTGTCATATTTTTTTTAACTTCTGATTGTTGATGGCTCCAGGAAGTGATGAGAATTTCGAAGTTATTTTTCACGCCCGAGAAGCCCTGAGAAAGCGTGGCCGCGGAGAGACTGAAATCCGAAAGGTGATGATCGGGCATCGCTAGAGGTGTCAGAAAAATGACGACGACGATTGCTGCAGATTCTCACGATACTGAGAGACAACCTGCTGGATTCCGCGCCTAATATAATGGATATTACCCAAGCCACCTGGGTCGGTCTGAATTTGCCGGTCGGGCTGCTTCTCGAGCTCAGGAGGGCGGCGATCGCGGCTGGATGCACAGGGACAGATACTTCACAGGTGGGGTGTAAAAAGCGCGCGCCCTGGTGATCGATTTGTTGATGACCTTTGTAGGTTGGGGAAGCTCGGCGGACTCCTGAGAGACATGAAGCGGGTTCATCGAGTGAGGGGGTTGGGGAGGAATCTTTTTCCTCTGTGGAAGTCGCGCATGAAGGGAGTCATCATTATCGAGAGGAAATGGAGGTGGTGAATCGTCACGCGCCACGAAATTATTACCAGCTGTTGTTTTAGGAAACGCGGGACTCTCCTGTTAATCGTCCGGGAAGACTCCATCGGCCGCCGCCGTCGGATGGACAGGGTTGGGGTGGCAAGTACGGACGGCATCCTGTAGGGAGGAAAGATTCTGTAAGTGCCTAGGGTCGACCTAAGATTCCCGAAGATTTTCCGGCGTCGAAGTCGTTCGGGTATAGTTTTGACTAACTTCGTTTGATTGGATTGTTTTTATTGATTTTTTGTTGTTTTCTTTTCAGTGTTGAAGAAATTTTGGCTTAACAGAAATTTTTTTGGCTTCACGAAAAAAAAATTTCACGGAAATTCTGCTGTTTTTCCCAACCAGCGATGTTTGATGAACTGCCTTTGACGTATCCACGTTGATCGGTCTCCTTCAGGTTGGTATTCATCACAAAAACTGGGCGGAGCGAAGCACGAGTGATGATAGTTTTCCCCATTCTATGCATCAGGGCGGCCCGCCGGGCAAACGGGTTCGGCTGCGGCGGAATGACGGCAGTCCAAGCGCCGCGGGTGAAGCGAAAACTGAGATTGTTGATTTTCGGACGTGGATGTCTCCGAGACAAGTAGACGGGTATCTTAGGTTGAAGCATGAAGATTCTCCGGTAGGTCGCAGCAGCTGCCGAGCAAACACCGAAGCGAAGCACACCGATTCTGTTGAATCGATCGGCTGCGGAAGCGGGCGAGGCTGCCGCCACCATGGCCATCCAGCAACAGCAGCAGCAGGGGCAGTTCAGTGTACCTCCGCCACCCCCGCCACCCCCTCCTCCTCCCTCGAGCTACTTCGGGAAAGGCCACCGATAACATTTGTCGTAACGGCTGTGTTGTGCTTAGGGGAATGGGATTTGATTTTTCGCATCGCTCCGCTTGCTGTGTTGATGAGGCCTTCGAAAACGATTATTGTGATGCTTGGATATCTGTTCGTTCGGGAGATATCTTAGGGTGGCCCTAGAATTCCGAAAGATACTTCTTCGCTGTGCGATGCGTGATTACTGGTGTGACAGAAGATTCGGACCATCTGTGGCGAGGGCTTGTGGTGAATTGTGAAAGATCCTGAGGTCGAAGCGTGCTCATGACACCACTGGAAGATACGTCCGGTCATCTGTAGCATTATTCGTTTCTCTCTCTTCTTTCCTACCGCACCATGCCCAGCTTTACTCCCGCAACGGAAGGCACTACGTCGTGCGCCTTGCCGACGGGCGAGAGGGACTTTCTGCGACCAGTGGAGCTCGTCTGCACGGACATGGATGGCACAGTCCTTGGGTCCTGATCACAGCATTCATGAGGTTACGTTCGAGAAGATACATCGCGCGCAGAAACTCGGATGTGGGTTAGTCTGTGCTGACGGGGGTGATTTTTGGGCGTGCAGGTTCGGTGATTCCCGCGACGGGTCGATGCAGGATGTCGGCAGCTAAGTGCTTCTCTAAGGGGGGGATCGATTTGTAAGGTCTTCAGGGGAGATTGACGGTCCGGTCGAAATAATTGTCCTGAGCTGATCTAAGTGTTTAACCCGGACGATTTTCCGGCTACCAACGGTAGATACCGTCGGTATCTATGGACTCAGAATGAATGAAACTGGAGAGAAATCCATGGGAGATATCTGCGTAAATTAACGTGTGGCCGAGCAAAAAAACCCTATTTTCTCGATGAGAGTGAGAGCTGCCCGCGAAACTGACACCATTCGTTAGTTGGCCGGCGGATTGAGGACTGGCTCCATCTGAGCAGGGATCGGCAATCTTTATGGGACGACGTTAAGGGCGAATTACAGCTTTGGGTCGACTCCCAGAAGGTTGAATGGGCTACGACTTTGAAAGCCTCCACCCGGAAGGCCGCCATTGGAGGGAAAATACGTGTTTCTTTGATGGAAGCTATACTCGAAGCCCTAAGGGAGGGGTCGTCCGATCCCGTGGATAGTGAATTCATAAGGCTGGGGCACGCGGGTGTGCGGCACAATTGGCAGCCATTTGGCATCTCATCTCGGATGCCGAAATCTGATTGTTGGCCGCCTAGAACGAGGTCTTCCAAACACCCTTGGTGCCCCATCATGCGGGAAGCAAGGACCAATTATTCTTCAGCTGAAGAATTTAGTGATGAAGGGAGAGCCTCCATTGCAGAGGAAATAGGATTAGCACGAATGGAAGAGGTCACGGCAGATGAAGCCCACAGAGTCAGAGCGGTAACTCGGTTAGGCTGTATCCCGATTTATTCACAGCAGCGTCACTGAAAGTTAGATTAGTCACTGATAATGAGAAGGAATGGCGTCAGTGCTGTGATCGACAGTAACTTGTCGCAGACAATATAGTTACCTTCTATCCGCTGTGCCGCCTCGCTGGAGCAACGGTGTCTCAAATCAGCCCGGGAATCTGGTGGTGACATCAACCAGCTGTGGGTGGAATTAGTCAGACTAGCAGCACCATACTTTCAGCCCGCTCCCAAATTTGACCACCTTTGAGGGCCTTACTACTCGGGGCACGCCATGTGTAGAGTTCTTCGGGTTGGCAAGAGCTTTTACACGATGATATGGAGAGTATCTTAGGTTGACCCTAGTTCGTCATGGGTAGGTCGTGGTTGTTGTTAGATACTCCCTGCCTGGTGTTTACCTCAATGGGTGTGTTGTCTATGACGAGGAGGGCCAGGTGGCGTCGAATGTTGTGCTGGACTATCAAATAGTAAGATCAAAAAAAGGGAATATTGAAATTTGCTTAGCTATGACCAAACTAAGAAGAAATAATGCATACCTGTTTCCCGTCACTCCCTCTTCGCTGAACCACTCAGAATCAACACCGAAATTACCTTGTGCACGTAAGATTTGGTTGCAATGTGAGACTTCCGGAATCTGAAGTCCAGTCAACATGATTTCAGCCTTTGATGAAGCGCCTGACTCCGGAGCAAACTGCGCTGGAAAGTTGGTTGAACTTTGCGATGGGAATGGGCGTTCCCTCGTTCTCATTCTTCTTGCCGCTCTTCTTTTTCTGCCCTACGTGGATGGTAGCCGGAGCACTCAATATGAGCGACGATCTCTTGAATGCAACCAGCTGCACGCCTTACTGTTTAATGGAATGGAGGATGCCGGTTGATTGTACTGAGCTAGGAGTGAGACTATTTCGTGCTGTCTTTCTCGTAAGGGCGCGCAACGGGCTGTAGCGGGCAAGCTTGTCGTAAGCTCGGGCCATCCGGGCGTAGGCGTTAACTCGAGAAGCGGTCTGATATAGGAAACCTGGCGTCCGCTGATTCCCTGTCTACTATGTGTATGGCCATGACGAGTACACGTGTGGTGGTCGGACGACAGATAGTAGAGAATACTGATCGTATCCGCCTTCCATAGTGGGATGCTTCCCGGCAGATCGGAGATACTTACACTTCTCTTACCGACGTCGTGATAAGGCCACTTCTCGGGCGCTGGTGCCCGATGAAAACTACAGCTTGTTAAAAAATCTACGGCTACAAAATATGATCTGGCCTGATATTATCGTCTGCAATCCCCTTCCGCGATTCGTCGGTTCATCTACAATCGGCAGGTTTGTGATTTGGTCAACGGCCTCCGTCATCAGCAAGAAGTGATCCCCCTCGTCTGTAGCGGCGACCGGGTCTTGGCTCCGTTTACCAACGACTTTGTCAAGTGCATGGAACGAATGTAGGCATCGCGGCTGTGTGACCTTGAGAGTGAGGGATTTCTGACGCAGTAATTAGCCATCGTGAATTGGCGTAGTTACTACGTGGCTGACTCATTCTATTACAGTATCGGCGGAAGTCTAACTAAGCCGTACTGTCGGCGTTGGAATTTAAACTCACACACAGACAGTATCGGTTGTCCGAATCGAATATCTCACGGAGGTATGGTCCACACGTAGACCCCTTTTCGCTGGGTATCCATTCGTCGCGGTCTTGATGCCATTTGCCAAAGAAATATGAGTTCGCATGAGCGATGAGCAGCAACGGTGATGTCCGTCTGCTGAGTGATATGGTGTTGTTTTAGTGGAAGATTTGCTTCCCTTTTTTACCTTTTGATGTTTTTCCTCAGGTTTGACGATCCGTCGCCTGAGGACTGCGGCGGCTATGATGGTCTCCTGGAGAAGGTTCGCGATGATGCCATCCCGGTTCATATGGTAAGAAGGGTTGATGCTCTCGCCGGGGATCGATCCGGCGACCTCTGGCGAAGCAGGCCAGCAGCAGTCCCTCCCAACCAGGGTCACCGAGGGTCTCTCTGATATCCACCTGGAGGGCCGCCGCAGAGATTCTCATTAATATCTCGGAGTTCAGGTGTATGTCAGGTTCATGTCATCACTCGGGATCCAGAATATATGAAAGGAGAAGTTGTTGGGCGGCTGAAGGACTTCGCTAAGTAAGGCTGTGGCGGAAGGTCGGAGGTTCGAATCCCACGGGGTGCATTTTTAGATCTCACGGATGTGCAGCTGCCCAGTCGTTGTCATTCCTCTGCGATATAATACCGGCAGCGGCTAACAAAGGATACGGCATTCGTGTCCTGAAGGAGCGTCTTGGATGTGAGGGGTTGCTGTTGCTGACGTCTTTACCCGGGTAAAAACGCTCCGTTGTAGACAACTCGATCGCTTGTATTGGCGATGCGATGAACGACAAGGAGATGCTGCAGAACGCTGATGTTCCGGTCGTCATGGGTAACGCAATGACTGAAATCAAGGTGAATTCTCGCGCGCCACGAAATTCGCCTTGGATCGTCTTCTCACCAGACCCTGGGTAAACTGAAGGTTAACTCTAACGACCACGCGGAGCTCCCGGGCGTCGCAGATTTGATGAGTCGTATCATAGCGGCCAAGCAGTAACGCTGGTGTGCATGCGTGCAACTCCTACTGTACAGCGGCATCTTACTGCCTACTTTCTACTCTTCGTCACTTCGCTCGCGTCGCGGCAACAGCGATGAGTGTTTTCTCGAATTCACGAGGAGTTGGGTTACGCTAGTGGTCGTACGGCTGATGAGGGCAGCTCATTGGTTACACGGAAAACGTTCAACTTGCTGAGGAGATTTCTTCCGAGGACGACTTGGGTTCAAAATTAGAGAGATATTGTGAGTTCTTGCGAGCGCTTCTTCGATGTAAGGTTCCAAGGGAAGCTCCTCTTGGTATCTTTTGATGGGGTTAACCTCTGCAAATCTTACCGTATCCGAAAGATACGCCTGAGGGGCATAACTTGTTGGCTCATCAATCTTGAAGGGAGCGCTTTCGACGGACGCGGAAGACACTAGTGACCGAGTTCGCTCATTTGGAGAGGTGTTCCTGGTCTACAGTGTCTAATTTTTATTCAATTTTTCCTCATTCGATACCAATTTTCTCCGGAATCCCACACTGATTTCCTCTTACATCTGTCTCATCACACAAACGTTGAAGCGTTGGCCCCTCGAATTGATGGAATTGATAATCGTCGCTCGCAAGCTACCCATTTACTGAGTCTGGGAAGCGTCGCGGCGGCCTTCCAATAGAATTGGAGCGACAGTTGATTTTAATGTCGGACGGGCAGCAAGGGGATGAGGTCATCGATGCTGTGTCCTCGAGGATGAAGGCTAGGGGGCGGTCGGATGCGGAAGTCTCTCAAGTGAGTAATGGTGTCCCGTTCAACGAACCTACTCTGGAACTCAGGATCGACTCTGGAAGCGCATCTTACGTGTAAAAATCAATTCCAGGTTTGGAATTACTCTATCGAACGGGAGGTCGGACATTACCGTGAATTCGGCGAGATGCGGTATCGCGGCGCTATTGAGGGAATCTTTTATTTCGTCGCCGGGCACCCGCAGGAATCGGGAGTTCATTCGTTTCAATATCCCAGCTATCTCTGGCGGAAGAATATAAGATTCGAGGACGATGATGGTATCTTGAGGTTACGCGAGGACTTTGCGGGTTTTACTTCAGATGGTGGAGTCATTGGTGACCAACGCCCTCTCGTCCCGGGATGCGCTGATGGCCTCTAACTACAAGCTGTGGATCCCTCTGGGACTGCCGGTGGGCTTGCTGATGGAGGTGAGGATACTCCCTGGTATCGAACGCTTCCCGACGGTTTCGCAATGATTGATGGGAGCTATAATTTTTAATCGAGATCATCAGTCGAGTGGAATAGATGTAATTCCAGCATGCTTGGCGGTTCAGGTTCAAAAGGCTTTGTCGGACGGGAAGGAAGCTGCCCCCGCCGTAGGTAACCATTGGTCTCGATGGGAAATGAACTCGAGACCTGGCGGATGGTAGAGGTGTTCTCTAACCGTTAGACCACTGGGCCGGTGAGATCTCCCATAGCTGAGAAAACACCAAGAGCTCAGCCATATGATGACGCAGCAGCCGGCGAGGATACAAGACAATTCGTTTCCGTCGGAACGCACAAAGAAGCGGTCATCGAATGGCGACCAGAAGACAACAAAGTACCTCACCTTCAGATTCTAGAGAGGTGAGCTTCGACACGGGAGAGGGTGGGGCGCTGATGATCGGTCTGATCAGGACGGTCGAGACCTACGGTGGGACGCCCGACGAGGACGCCCGACGGGTTACGTGGCAGTTTCTCGAGATGATGCCTCGGGAGATGCCAAGGCCCTTGGTGAGTTTTGAAGACAATGCTAGCGGAGCGAGGTTTATTCGTTGCAGTTTTCGGCCTCGGCGACGTTCCCTTTGAATGGGACAGAAAGGAGTTTTCGAGGCCCCTGGGTGACTCGCAAGAAGGACGCTCAGCGGGCGTGCGCTAAGTACGCACTAGGAAAAGATCGATACCCATCTACCGACCGCAGAGAGTAACGGCCCCTCGCTCGTGCTTTCCAAACGATCGTTACATCTCAGGAGAGCATATCCAGAGGTCGATCCTGGCCGGCCATACAAACCCTATGGGCGAGGCTAATACAAGGCTGCAGAAATTTGCCGGAAAGTCGCCTGGGAAATTTAAGTGGCGCGTGGAAACTATCAAGGTAGGAGGAAACGCACGACGGCGGAATCATGTGGGTCTTCAGGGTGAAGTCCCGCCCATATTCAGAGCGCTGCTGAGCACGGACTGCCTGAACGGTAGAGAGTTCGTAGGCGTAGCGGCAGATGGGAAGGTGGGAAGAAACGGCCTAAGGTCGTGGGTTCGATTCCCGGCTAGGGTGTTTGCTTGCTGGATTTTAATTTTTAGGAGGCGAAGTTCAACGCAGCCCGGCAGTTGATATCTTTCCTCGACAGTTCGTCCCAGCAGCCTCAGGAGGCAAGGAAGGAGCCCTCGGGCGAAGTTGTGTTTTATGAAGATCCTGTCGGAAGTCGAAAGTGTTGATACAACCAGCATCTTCGTTTTCATTTCGGTTGTGTTTTTCAAGTGGCTCGCGAAAGCAATCGTCCAATCGCCTGGGAAGGCGGACTCTCTCGTCGACGGTCGGCCGTTGGTGAGCTCGATTGGTACGTCTCTTTATACATCGGGGCGTTCACAGTAAACTATCCGCGTCTTCCCTGATGGTCGATGGTTCCGCCAAGTGACGCTGTTCGGTCAGGGTGCGAAATCCTCTTTAGGATCTCGCCGTGACTTGCCGGCGCGGATGGCAACTCGCCTTTCACGGCTCTTGAAGGATCGCAGCTTCACGTTGTTCCTCTCCTAGCGGATCGTAGCTATGCACCCCGTGAAACCGTCGGTGTGAGCCGGCCGCCGGAGTCTCCGAACGCGATGCCTGATCGCTCCCTTATCAATATAACGAAACTAACTCCTCAATGAGGAGTTATTAACAAGGTTATTGTTATTAACTTAACAAGTATGAGCCGACTCAGAGTCCGCAACGTTAACAATCGTCCGTAAGCTAAAGACAAGCTAGCTCGTCGAGGCTCATTGAAGACCTGGCTCCACCCGATAGGTGGATGATTTCGGGTCACTGAGGACCTGTTCGACAGGTCCTGTTGAGAGTAAGGCTCATGCTTCCTAGCGGGGCGTCAGGAATCCTATCTCAGGTTTGCCGGCATCTATGGTCGAAGCTGGCACGTGATGAGGTGGAGATTTCGTGTGACTGCCAAGTGAGTCTGTGCTGGGGATGTTCACGCTCGGTTCTTCGCCCTGGAGGGGCTCTGTTCGCTCGGGCTGGTGCTGCGTCATGCGTGACGAGGACTGAGCCATCAATGAGGATACGTCAATTCTCTCCCTACCGGGTAGCGCTTCACTGTGAGTGATTCGAATGTCTTCAAAGCATTCACCAGTCAACCCGTGGATGCTGTATAACGTATACCACCGTCTAGCGACGGAAAATCTCTTAACTACTTCCTGAAATTCACGCTTCGAAGTTGATTCTGACCTAACTCATACCGAGCTTGCCTGAAGGTGAGGGTGGCACCCCCTTGGAGGGTGGACTCTAACTAGTCGCCGACTAAGATTGATCAATCGTTAGAGTCCTTCGACTTCGTGTCATTCTCTCGAGAAAATACTGCCGTTACAGTCTGCTGCCAACTCTGAGGGTGATCGGCCACAGGTGGGGATCAGTGGCCAACTGCCGCCGACGATACCTACTCCAACTCAACAGGGGTACCGCCTTCACGGCAATGGCAACAACAACCGCAACAGCGCCAAGTTGTGAGTCCTCAGACGTCGGTCTCCAGGGCCGGAATACCATTTCTGACCTGTAGACTCGATAGCCCTAGGGAGGGCGGCATTCTCATTTCTTCCTCGTAACTGAACGAGGGACGGATCGTACGTGCGGAAATGCCTCGGCAGAGTCTACCTCGGCGGGGGTTCATCGTCACTTGAAGTGGGAGAATCGAGATCCCTGAAAATCATCACCGGCTCCCTGTAGTACAGGGCCTGTACCATTGACCTCGATTATATCATAAGATTAATGCGGGACCCGCATTGCGGGTAAAAGAGGCACGGCACGGCGAACAACTTGAGATATTCCGACCTACCAGGCATCATCAGGAAATCTTAGGCCGGGGTCGGTCCTGAGACGACGGAAGGCTCGAAAGCAAGATATCATCGTACACTCTACCTGCGCAGAACAGTGATCGTGCTCCCGAGAACAACAGCGTGTCCGGGGATGAAAAATCCACCAGGGCCATCTGGGAGCACGAAGTAAGGGCTTGTTGCAGTGTGCCTATGTCCCTCCTTCTTGAGCCACGTTGCTTGCCCAATGGGACGACCATTTTCACCCCAGGTCAGCTTCCCTTTCTTGGAGACATCCAGTGTAGCACTGGGAGAGGCCGAAGTGTACCTCAGCCCTCGTGACTTAGCATCAGATTTGATTGTCATCTTCGGAACCTTGTCCACTAGCCTAAACGGTCTACGGTGGTCGTCACCGACTATCCTGTCTTCATCGCTCCTCTGCACGTAGGAGTGATAGCTTGTACTGTCAGGCAAATGGCCAAGCTTACAGCCAGGGAAGAATACGATAGCTTCTCCATTCCAGTCTACGTCGCAATAATCAGTCAATGTGGGCGAGTTACCATCCGGGGCTCTACGGACCTCGTAGGTGAAAGCGCGAGTTACACGTCTGTCTTCTTCCAGAAAGCATTCGGTCTTGGACAAAGTTGTTCCTGGCCTGCAGAAGATATCATAGAGATCACTCGCAGCGATCGGTGTAGTAGTAAAGCCGCAGATGACCGTGAACACGACTGTCCACAGCGAGTACGACATTGTTGAAAATACCAACTAAGAACAAGTTACCAGGACTTCCGGTGCTCATAGTTTTCTCGATGAGGCGAGAATCAATAATATTGATGATCTACCAGTCGGAGCCCATCTGATCGCTTCTAGCCCGACAGCCTCGTGTCAGTGACAGAAGCAGGCCTCCTCTGCGAGGCAGGTGTAGTAACCCCTCTACGGTTTCGGAAAAGGGCCGAGCCTTAAACTCGAAAGCTCAGCGCTCTTCCGGACTTTCTTCGTGAAAGTCCTCTTCCTTGAGAGCTTCAAGGCCTCAAAAACGGGGCCATTGGAGGTCTCGGCCGACCTGTGGATACTGGATACGGAATCCGCGACTTCGGACTAGAAGTTGGCACTGTCAACTTGACAGCTAACGCTGCTAGGCTTGGGTCCGTTTGAACCTCTGGCGTAGGATGATACACCGGAATCTCCCGCATCTTGCGGTCCAAGTTCGCGCCGGAAATTGAGAATCGCACTCATTTTCGGGCACGAGGAGATCTCGCCCGCCTGATTATGGTATCGCATGGTGAGGAGACTGGAAGCCTTCCTCTCTCGCGCTGCGCGCTAGCCCAGCCTTACCCTTGGCCGTGAAGTGGCGGGTTATGTTCTCTACATGTCGCCCCCAGGACCTTCAACCATCGCAGCGTTCTGGATCCGAGTTGAACCCCCGAGAGTGGGAGAATTGGTTGGGAGACTGCAAGTATAGCTATGAGGACTCGGAGGACTCCTGTAAGAACCGAGCTGACAATTTCATAGTCGTACAAACTGCCTCGCTCTCGAGCAACTTGCTCGGAGCAAGAGAACTCTCGCTCAACGTCGAACCGTACAGCGAGAGTTGTCCATGTGCGGAGGCATCTTGGACCAAATAAGAAAGAAATAGTAGACGGACTCCTCTCGATGGAGCGTTAGGAACTCGGGTGATTCTTTTGCTCTCAGTGAGAGTCTCTTACCAAAAGATTCCGAGGATTACGATTCGTAATTTACGAAGTCACGACTTGCGAAACCATCTACCCATCTGGACGGTCCGAACTCGAGAAAGGTTCTACATTGTCGACAGCATCATCAGCTTGCCGCGGGCACTGATGATGATCTGCCGTACCATAGCATGCTACCGTAGCATGCTTCATTACTAAGTTTAGGCAGGGGATTGATATCGGAAGGCGCTAACGAAATGTCCAGCATCTTGCAACCTTCACTCGTTTGCTTTACTCAAGGAGATCCCGTCCTCGTTGCCTGCTTATAACTGAGATTAAAGGATCCGAACGGAAGCTGACCTTCTGCGGTGCCCACCTTGTCGGGCCGCCGTCATCGACATCGTCAAATAAGGAAGCGTCGGGGGCCGGGTAGTAGCCGGCGGGTCATCAAGACTTCTGAAAGCACAAAAGGAACATTTCCACGGGCACTATCCCATCGGAGCAGGTGGAGGTCGCAGGCTACGAGTCGTAGTGACGACCAAGTAGTGGGCGGAGGGGGGAGCAGCAGAGGCGATGTAGGCTCACGTGGCACCCTGAGAGTATACCAAATCAGAATACGCCGGTGGTCCTCAATCAAGTCGACGAACAGAACTCGGGGTATTCCTGAAAACAAGTCAACATCACTTTCTCGCTAAATGTGGTTCGCTCATGTGTACGGGTGCCTGTGATGAGGGCAGAATACGCGAGGAACAGGGAAAAGATTCGAGAGACCGGCACAGCGGCAGTTCCGACCTACCTAGCTCGTCGGGCGGGTGTCAGCCAAGGAGGGACTCTGAGAAAGGAATTATCTACTGCCAATGGTTCATCAGGCATTCCAGACGTACCGAGCCCATGGAGGGTTAAACCAAGAGGGGAGCCTGAAGGAGGGATGATACAGAGTCTGTATTACAGACTGTACCATACAGTATGAAACTGTCCAGCATAGTGAGCTGAGCTCACTCGCGTAGGACATAAAGATCATCCCGTGCTACAATCACGTCGATATCATCAGCGAAGAAACCGATGCGGCCGCCCGGCAGTTTGAAGACATCATACCCCTCCACGAACAGCCATTTTGCGCTCTTAGCGGTGCGATTTGGTCTCGACTAAGTCAGCTCACCTTCTCTAGAAACGTCGAGATCAGCAGTAGGTAAGAACGACATGTATCTGAGCCCCTGTGCCTCAGCTGCAACCTTAATATCGTGGCGAGACCTCTTGAGCTCTTTTCTATAAGGTCTTTCGTTTTGCCAACCTATCACCCTCCTCTCACGGTACTGTTCGTACAAGTAGGAACCGCCGCCACTTGGCGCATGATCGAGGTTGCAATCAGAAGGAAATATAACGGCCCTTTAAAAGGGCCGTTAGAAAATTTCTTCTCGCTTAGCTCGCGGTAGTCGTTTAAGGTGGCGTAAACATCGCCGGAGTCGCGCACAACCTCATAGGTGAAAGCGCGAATCGGGTGACGATCTTTCTCTAGAACACACTCAGTTATGAACGCCCCTCTGCCTTCCCTGCAGTAGATATTGTAATGAGGGTAGGCAGCGAGTACGGTATTGACGCTGAGGACGACCAAGGAGACGAGCATCAACATTCGGGGAGACATTCTAACGTGAACTGAAGAGAGACTCACGATTCTCCCAGTGACGGCTTGGACGTTCCCGGTGATGCGCCGGTCGTGAACAGGTCAGTCGAGTTGTGAGCGGGATTCAGGTGCCTCGACGATAACTTCATATACACGAAATTCGTGTCACGAGTGAGGTCTACTAGCCTAGTAGTACTAGGCACGTAGTTTTCATTAAGTCTGACGATTATCATGTACTATCAATGATGGTCTATCATCTGTGCATACTCAATCACCCAGGGTTATTCGCCCTGTGAATCACCCGGGAATGACAGAACGAAATGGCATTGTCCAAAAACAGGACAGCAAGATAACAAACACGCTCGGTTCATCATTCACATGAGGGTCTCAAACCAGTGTCTCTCGCTTATGAGTAGGACGAAATTGACTCGGTGATCGTTCTCTTCCTTCTCGGTGAATTGGCGTACTAGGTAAAGAATCGTCGTTCATGGATTCCTCGTAACTGAGATGGTGATGGTGTGCCGAGTGCGAGCGTGTTATCCATTAAGTGGTTTCCACTCACGTGGGTGGTGGATGCCCGGGATCATCACTCCCGTGAGGTCTTCTCGCCGACCTACAGAAAAGATACTTGAAGGTCATACGGAAGGTCTTCTCCAGGAGTCAAAGTCATTACCGAAATCCTGGCGTTGGGAAGAACCTAAACAGGCAATGGACTTGCAATGCAGAACTGGATGCGAAAGGATGTCTTACGGATTGGCCCATTTGAGAGTCTGTCGTGGTCCACCCCTGAAACATCGGAGACCATGCACGGTATGGCAGTGTCCATTCCTAACGCGGGTTCACCATTTATAGGCCTCCATTTTTATCATCTCTCCCTCTTCGCTTCTTATCATGTGGATCATATAATACGGTATGAAGAAGACGACGCTGATGTCGCCGTCCAACCTCGGTAGCGAGGCTTGTGGGAGCTTGTCGTGCCACGTAAATTCAGGGCCCTCTTCAATCGACCCACGGAACCTCTCCAACTCAGCCACAATGCCGTCCTTCACGACAAAACCGATATCTTCACGTCCTGGTTGATAGTAATGCAGTGTCTTGTTCTTGCTGATTTCACTCATCTTCGACCGTTTGAACTTCTCTTTCTCGTGCATCATATCCTTCACCTTGGAGCGAGCTCCGATTAGCCTGCGGGTAGGATCAACAACTATATAGTTCGCTGCGTCTCCCGGTGCCAGGGAAGTGATCGGGCATGTATCGGGTATTATGAGGTCGCGTTCGAAGGTGAAGGGATCACCTGGCGCCACCCTAGGGCGGCGAGTCTCAGCTGGTCCTCTCTCAATGACCGTGTAGTTGGACAAGACCTGGTCGTCGATTAGGTCGAGAACAGCCCAATAGAGAGTGAACATATAATAGCGAGGGTGGTTTAGGAAACCGAGACTGCACATCTCGGTGAAGGTCCTTTCACGAGAAAGTGGACGGCAGAAGAGGTGTGGATCCATCGATTCTATATCGCTCCCATGAAAGGCAGGTATAAGTACGTAGAAGATGGAAGGGATGACGGACTGGCGACGCATGCTGGCGAGAGCTTTGAAACTTGGTAACTACTCTGACACTTTGCACTGAGTCTATATTTCTTGGATTCCCTCCCTCTACGATAACGCAATAAGCGATTCCATCAAGATGTTTGGACAACCATATCACATCATCATGATCGGCTTTAAACTTCGGTCACTGTCTCTTGGGTACAGACAGGGCGGTTGCACCGTTGCAAAACGAACTGCATACTGCCTTCATAACTGAGAGAGGCGATCACAATTCCAAGCCGATGGGACGGCTCCTACGTGGGGCAGCACTCTCTAAATCCGTTCCTGCCTTGTTCAACTGTTAACAGCCTGAAAAAGCAGCTGTGGAGTTTAATCCGCGCACCGAATCCAGCCACAACCGCATATAGCAGCCGCAAGTTGCGGCCCGCAACCGTTTGCTTGCACAAGAAGCAGCAGCTACCCTCATGGAAAAAATGCCATAGGATTTTATGAACTTAAGCGTAAACCATCTTTTGCCTACCCAGCCATAATGTTCTCGAAGTACCTGGCCCATGGCAAGAATGACAACAGTGGGCAGGCAAGAGGAAGTTGTCTTACATGCTTGCCTTGGGATTTTGTGAATGGCCGTTCCTGAAGAGATACACAATATCACTGATTACACAACCATTTCTGAGGGAACACTTACACGCGCAGAACTACGGTCTCCTTTGTTTTCTTGTCGATGATCAGCATGTAGTAGTGGATAAATACGGCGAAACGCCTCCCATCGATGCTGAATTTGTATTTACTAGCACTTCCGAGTGATATCCAGCCAATGGGCGTGTGACGGAAGCCACGACCATCTTCAGAAATCTGAGTCTTTTTGCCCCGAATGAGGATATCCAAAGGAGGCAGGTGCGAAAAGTAATGAAACAGTTTACCCCTAAATGTATCATACAAGAACTTTCCGTCATATTTGCTCATCCTGTCGTATCGTCCGCCGTAAACATCTCGGTCAATCACGCGCAGGTCGTTCCCAATTCTAGCATACTGGAGTTTTTGCTTGCAAAATTCCGGAGGACCTCTCCCAGAGAGCTGTCGATCTTGAGCGTAGTATTCAGGTTCCAGTTCTTGGATCTCTGTGAAGTCATCAACTCGCTCGGTAGAATTGGCAACAACCTCCAGCTGACACCCTCTTGTCATTGAGGTCGGCACCAGTTCGCCATTGGGTTCGACAGAGTATTCCAAAGCGTAGACAGGGACCGCGTAGCTCTCAACGAAGCAGTTGTGGGAAGCTGTGCCGTACCGGCAAAAAATCTCGATCTCGGGAACAGGATCGGCCCGAGATCCTGTAGAAAAAGGGTTTGAAGATCGGAGACCTGGAAAGTGGTTCAGCAAAGCGTTGGGCATGAGGAAGTGGACACAACTACTAACAACTTGCCCAACTCGAACAGTGCTGAGTCAGCACTGCTGCCAGGCTATTACGTTTGCGATCATTCCTTGAGGTCTACAGCATACGGGCCGCTCCTCATCATGAACAAAATGATGGAGCCATTACCCGAAAGGCTTTCTTAGTTTTGAGCCGGCCACGGAAATGTTATGTCGAAGATCTTCGAGCGCGGAGGATTTTCGCTCGTCTTAGAGAGGGCGTTCGCTGAGCGAAGAGGAGTCGCTCGGATCAAGCAGCTCGTCGAACGCCACACTCCAGCGTGGTTCCACGTGGCTGTTGTGGCTGAGGGGGTCACCAGCAATGCCGCTGCAGACTGCAGCCTGCAGTATGTACCATGCTCGGTGGAGTACGCTGGTTCTCGAAGCTTCTCTTCGATAAAAGCTCGCAGATTTTCCACGAAGATATTCGCTCCACTATATGTTACTCGTAGCTCCGATTGGCAACCACTCGGGGCTCGAAATTCGAACTCGAACTTCGAGCTTCTCGTGGTTGCTATCTAGTCATATTTCCTACAGAGTTTTCTAGGTCAAGAGAAAGCCGAAATTGTGCGCCGGAATCGTTCTGGAGTAGATTCATCAGCTCATAAGACTTTTAAGAGTGTCAGCTTGTGAGTAGACCTCAGGGCCTGAAGTTCAGGCAGTTCGCCGAACTCCTCGCTCGTCACTGTCAGTGACACAATGAGTTTGGGATGTGGCAACACTAGCGCCGGGAGGGAAGGAAGGCCGTTTCGGAAACGGCGTTTTTGCAAAAGAAAATTGCCAGCGATGATGACTCCACCGTCACTCGACGGTTGAACTCTCCGCATCTGTCAGTCGTCTCCTCTACACGGTAATATTATCGACTGAACTCCTGAATCGTTCAGGAGTTCTATGGACACCCATTCATTCATTCTCCGCTCATCACTATGTTGTTGGAATGTTGCCCCTTCAAGAATGAGCTTCTCTGATAATACTCTTCCTAGTCGAAAATTCCAATGTCCAGATAGTTTAGCCCAGAGTCTTGAGAAGGGCTTCGAAGTCGAGGGGGTCTGTAAAGGTTCAAGTTGAAACGACTAGAAGAACTCCCGCATGAGAGCAGAGAGCCCCTAGCTGAGCACATCGGGGGAAGTCGAACTAAGCCGGAACCGGCGGAGGAGACAGAACCTCTGTGTTCTCCCCTTCGGTACGGAGAGGAGAGCACAGAGAACACCTTGAACCAAGCTCAACTAGAGTCGCGAATTACTCGTATCAACTCTCAACGGTTTCACCAGCCTTCAAAGGGCACCCATTGGAACTCAGTGAGTGAGTGCAGGAACCCCACTAGCACTCCACAATGTCTCCGGGACTCGGTCAGGTGTTACGAGGAAAATCCAAGGTACTGGATTCCCGGTGGGAAGCTCCTGGCGGGAACTGTCAGCGTGCAAAGTGTCTTATAGAAGGTACCAGCAGTCGAGAGTCACATTGGCTTGTGGATTCGTCCGGTTAACGGAGCCGTTCCAACACTTTGTTCACGGAACTGGAAGTTCTATGCACAGTATAGGTATGTCGCCTCTGGATTCGCACGTCCAGCGGCGATCGTCTCCGCAGGGCTGATGGTTTACGAGTGGAAATTAACATATCTCCTTAACTCACCAAATCCTCACACTCTAATCGCCATTGGCGATTCGCCAACCTCACGGCGTGAAGTTCACGTTCGCATCTGTGGATCGTTCGGGAGCAGCTTACCGATATTCGACACAAGACAGGTGAATAACGTTCTAGCGAAGCTACGAGCTCCTGGAGCTCGAGCTCAGCTCCAGTCTATAACAAGACACCACACACTAGCAATAACACATCATGCTGAAGCACATACACCAGTTCATGCGAATAATGGGGTTGGATACTGTCAAACCAGGGTATTCAGTCTGTGAATTGGTCTTGAAAGGCGATGACTATTCGGCGATTGTTCTTGACGGTGGGCAACGTGACGATGGTCATCCCTAGTGGCTTCCTCGTATCTGAGCTCATGCACGCAGGCATACTGATAACATGTCGATCATTTACGTTGGTGGTGGTGGTGGTGCATCAACATCTTGGACAAGTCTGTCTGCCAACCTGCCAGAAACATGTTCGACACAGGAAGCGTTTCAACCGTCGAGATACATACCGTGGCATCGGTGTGAGGAAGAACCTAAGCAGATGAGAATGACGTTGAAGGCTCAAACTTCGGCGATCCTACGGTTCCTTCGACGCCGTGGTCTGCCGCGGTCCACCCCTGAAAAATGAAGTGGGTCGTTGGGTCATTGCCTTTTCTATCATTCACCATTTGTAAGCCTCCATGTATATGACATGTCCCTCTGCGCTTCCTATAATGTGGATCATATAATACGGTATGAAGAAGACCATGCTGGTGCCGCCGTCCAGCCTCGGTAGCGAGGCTTCTGGGAGATTGTCGTGCCATATGAATTGAGGGCCCTCTGTAATCGATCTCCCAAACCTCTCCAGTTCAGTCACAATGCCGTCTTTGACGATGAAACCGGTATCTTCTCGTCCCGGTTGATAGTAATGTCTTGTTACTGCTGATTTCACTCATCCTCGACCGATTTAAGTTCTCTTTCCGGTACATCATATCTTCCAATGCAGGTCGGGAACCGATTAGCCTACGAGTATCATCAACAAGGATATAGTTCGCTGTGTCTCCCGGCTCCAGCACAGTGATGGGACATGTTTCGGGTATTATGATATCACGTTCGAAGGTGAAGAGATCATCTGGTGCCACCCTGGGGCGGCGGGTTATGTTCGATTTCTTCTCGATAACGGTGTAGTTGGATAAAACCTCGTCACCATCTCGGTCGACAACAGCCCAATTGAGAGTGAACATATAATAACGCGGGTGGTACTCGAAGGCCAGAAGGCACACATCGGTGACGGCGTTTTCAGGATAGACCGGACGGCAGAAAAGCACCGGATAAATCGATTCTATGCCGGTCCCGTTAATGGTAGGTAGGCCCAGACCATACCAGACCATAGGTATCAGCCCATAGCAGATGGAGGGGAGCTGCCGAGGCATGCAAGCAAGAGTATCAAGAGTTGAACTCAAGAACTACGGGCCGTGCGAGTGAAGTTGAACTCGTAGGAACTCCCGCGGACGTTGTGCCGCGGTGGGAGTCCCAGCAATAGTCATGAGACCTCCATGAGAACATAACAAGCGTTTACTTCGTGGCATGTACACCATCATAAATTGTGATGATTGAATCACATCATTACGTTTATTGGCTATACACTTGTGGCTCTGCTTTCTGTGCATGAAGCACGGTTGCAGGATTGCCTATCGAATTGCATGGCGGCATCGTAACTGATACAGGCGACCGTGGGTTAAATCAAAAGTGACTGTTCCTACACAGGGCAACATTCTCTTATTTCTTCTCCAACGCTTTGCATAGATGAGAGCCTGAAAACGTGACTCCATGACTGTAATTGGTACGGACTGTACCGTTGTGTCGATACGGTACTACAGTACACTGTACCGTACAGTGTGCTGAGTGCAGTCCGTTGATCATATGCGTTTCAATGAAACGGTTTCATCGTGGAAGTTCCGCTCCGGAAGTTCCGGAACTGTCCGAGCACCCACACGGTACTGAATCAGTACTGCTGATTTAGCCACCGTGGTCACATGGACGAACTCAGGCGACTTTCTGGACCACTTTCCCTCTGGCAACTCTCCAGGCGGAAAATGGATGGAGGATGGAGATCCTCCATTGTGGGAGGACAGTTGTAAACTGGAGCACGGAAGAATGGCTTTTCACATCGTTCTCACCCGGCCATGATATTGTCGAAGTACCTGTGCATTGAGGTTGATAAAAACATGCAGACAATGCCGAGTCGACTCACATTCTTCGTTTGGGATGTTGCGAAACGCCGTTCCTGAAGAGATGTGTGATTCCCTCGAATCACTCGATAAGACGCCTTACACACGCAATACTGTAGTCTCCTTTGGTCTCCACATTGATGACTAGCATGTAGTAGTGAATAAAAACGGCGTAGCGTTTCTTGTCTATGGCGAACTTGAATGTTCCGAACCCCTTCGCTGGTATCCACTTCACAGGGAAAGGTCCATGTTTCCCATCGTCATCATAGATATCGAACTGTTCGCCCCTCCAACGAATAACAATTTCGAGATGTGGGGTTTGAGAAAAGTAATGATATCGCGAACCCAGTAAGATTTCTTTGAATTCCTCCATTCTGTGTTTCTCCATCCTGTCTTATCGTCCGGTGTAAATATCTCGGTCCACCACTCTCACGTCGTTCTCTATCTTGGCATACTCAAAACTGTGCTCACAAATTCGTGGCGGTCCTCTCGCCATAAGTGTTTGGTCACGAGTGTAGTACTCGGGCTTCAACCTCTGGAGTTTCGTGAAGTCGTCCCCTTGCTCTACGATCCCGTCAGTCAAACCCAGCCGACACCCTCGAGTGATCGACTGTGGTATGGCTCCCGGGCTACCATCGAGCTCGACGCTGTATTCGAAAGCGTAGACAGGGTCCGTGTTGCTCTCGACGAAGCAACTGTGGGACTGTTCACCGTATCGACAGAAGATTTCTATCTCGGACACGAGAGGAACGCCGGGACGACCAAAGCAAGAGGATGCCGAGTCTTGAGATCTGCAGCCGAAGAGTCGGGCCAAGAGTGACATCGTGCAGCTAACAAAAATATCAACAGTCTATTCATGCAGGTGAGCGAATCTACGCCTTGTGCAGCATATTAATTCTCTGACATGAAGAATGCTCTGCTCGAGAATCTCGAGTCGAGATCTTCAGACGGAGATCACTGATATCCAGAGCGCTCCCCACTTCTGATGTCACGGTTTGGAAATTCCACCGTCGATACTTCTCGAGCAGCCGTAGAACCGCTCGCCCAATAATCACTCTGGCCTGATAGAAAGACTGAGCTATCTGAGACGGACCGTTAAGTAGGAAGTTACTCGTCCCACTGTAACAAATCTGGATACACGTAGCTTGATTCGCCGCAGGCTGAACATCACTGGGGGATATGATTGTTCGTGAGATTCAAGTGTGGTAAGTTAGTGACTCACTAGTACTCACTAGTAGTGAGCTGTGAGTTCTCTCCTAGAACACGGAACGCGTTGTGCACGGGCGCTGCAGAACGTGCAACCGCCGCTCTCAGCGCCGCGGAACCCCTCTCCCAAGCACTGCCGATATCGACTCCGAGTACCGGTCTCGGGCTTGAGCTCAGCATAATCACCGAGTACTGCACGCTATCGCTGATCACGCGCTGATCATGCGCGAGATCATCCAACCACGTATTCGAACTGCTTGGCAACAACGAGAACAAGTCTTCTGGCAATTTGCCAACCGAGTGCCAATATTAGGCTGCCACATCAATGCAATTGATCCGAAGAAGTCTCGGCGACAGAGAGGCCAAAACAGACTGTTTTGAACAGTCAAACGCGAAGTGCTTACTAAGCACTTCGCGCAACAAGTCAGACTTGGCATCAGACGGCTGCCTGCTTTGCATCGTCAGCTAATAACGGAGGTTGTAGCATAGCTGTTCCGAACTGCCTATTCGATGGACGCGCGGCCCTAGAGAAGTTGCACAGGCCCCGCGTCGAACCCTACGGGTTCAACTGAGAATAGTTACAAGTATGATTCTTTCCGCGTGCAACCCATTGGAAGCGTTATTTCAAATAACTTATTCGAGCTCGTAACGCGATAGCGTTGAGGTTTCACAAGTTTCATCCGGGCTTTATTGAATTGCTCTGGGGTTTCACTAATCCGCTCTGGGTCTTATTAACTTGCTCTAGGGTTTTACTAATCCGGTCTGGGCTTTATTCAATTTGGTCCGGAAATGGTGTAGCGTAAAAACATGAGCCTCGGAAATTCGCGGTCGCCCAACTATCATCAAACAATGGAGGCAATCGTTCTCGCAAAAGGGAGTCCAGCAGATTATGTTGAATCCGTATCTAAATCCACCACCCGCCTAACGGGCATGGTTCACTGCGAGCCAGTTGCCGAGATCGGCGACATCTCATCAGAGGTCAGCTACATTAGCTGAGCAGCATCAAGCTTATTGACCAGATCAAAGACCAAACAATGGTTATACGATAACACTTAGCAATGGTTTGTGCGTAAACCCGAGCGTCTAGTGATTCAATTCCTCACGCTTTGAATGCGTGTCCGTATCTCAAATTGAGATACATACGGTCGGCGTCCATTCGTACACAAAATGGACAGGATTGCATGCGAATCGCATGATGCGATCGGTATGCGTGCCGCTACACTTACTGACACCACATGCAGGACGAATGATTTGTGACAAATCGGTGGGCTTAGGTGAGGGCGCGAGGTTAGCGTCGCTAGCTACTTTCCCCAAGTGTTATCATGCCGCAGGCGCCCACGCCATTGCTTGTGAGATTGTCCTCTGCTAGGATCTATTAGCGGTAACCATTTGACGATTTCCTGATACTAACCTCTCCAATATCATGGCTTGTGTTACCTGGATTTTACTCATCTTGCGTTGTTTACGTTCGTGTCCGCGGAGTCCCCGTCGTGGTTCGCTCGAGGCCTTGTTCCATGGTGGAACACGGCCTTGACTGTCGTGCATCGATGGGACTTCCATCGATGCAAGACAGTCAAATACGGTATGAAATACACGATGCTGATGCCGCCGTCCAGTCTCAGTAGCGAGGCTTCTGGGAGATTGTCGTGCCACGTGAATTGAGGGCCCTCTTCAATCGATCCCCCAAACCTCTCCAGTTCAGTCACAATGCCGTCCTTGACGATGAAACCGGTATCTTCTCGTCCCGGTTGATAGTAATGCAGTGTCTTGTTCTTGCTGATTTCACTTATCCTTGACCGATTCAGCATCTCTTTCCGGTACATCATGTCTTCCAATGCAGGTCGGGAACCGATAAGCCTACGAGTATCATCAACAAGGATATAGTTCGCTGTGTCTCCCGGCTCTAGCACAGTGATCGGGCATGTTTCGGGTATTATGATATCACGTTCGAAGGTGAAGGGATCATCTGGCGCTACCGTCGATCGGCGAGTCCTGTTTCGTTTCCTCTCAATAATGGTGTAGTTTGACAAAACCTCGTCTTCGATTTTGTCAAAAACAGCCCAATTGAGAGTGAACATATAATAGCGCGGGTGCTGCTTGAAAGCCAAAGCGCACAAATCGCTGACGCCATATTTAGGATAGATCGGACGGCAAAAAAGTCCGTGAGCCAGTGACCCTATACTGCTTCCCCTGAATCACGGGCAAAAGGACGGAAAAGATGAAAGGAAGAAAGGAATGATGGTCCATGCTCTCAGAAAAGAAGGTCTGAAAGATATATCCATTACTAGGCAACGTGAGTTCTCTCTTGTCCTTGTTTGCAACATGACAGTGTTACGATAACAAGCGAATCCACAACGACATCAACATTCGCATGGTCACATCACGTACTCTCAAATTTTATACACGCGTAACTCTTTCTTCACTGCATGGGGCACGAGTACAGACACGCGTGTCGAACCGTAAGCTCCCATCGTAGCTAAAATAACACGGAAACTGCAGGTTCGATCGAAATGGCGAATCTCACCTGGGACAACATTCTCTCACATCAGCCCCGAATCTCTCAACAGGGGAGAGCCTGAGAGTTACCCGGCTTTACATTCGTGAAGCGGGAGCGTCGAATTTTATAGAGTGCCGCAGTTGTTCGGCTGCCGACGCGTACTCTACACAGCAGGCTCTACGGCCAAGGTGAACCAGCACAGGCAAAAGTCGTTTGTATTCAGCGAAATCCAAGATACGATTATCATGTCGTTGAATCAACGAGAATATCGCGAATCATGCTAGAAGTGATGATGGCATCGGTAGCGAGCAGATCAATCAACCGCACCTACCCGGCTATCATGTTCTCGAAGTACCTGCCGAGCAACGACAATGTACACACGCAGGACAAGGGTAAATAATGGCTCACAATCTTCGCTTGGGTTGCTGCAAATTGCCGTTCCTGAAAAGTGTGTATATCGTTCGCCTGTTCTCTCCGTTAGATTCGACCCGGAGAGCACTTACATGCGCAGAACTGTCGTTTCTTTGGTCTTAATGTTGATAACCAGCATATAGTAGTGAATGAAAACAGCGTATCGATTCTTGTCGATGGCGAGAGCGTTCCCACCGTGGCTTTCGCTCGATAGCCATTTCAAAGGGGCGGGGTCCCTATTCACGCCCTCATCAAAAACCCTCAACGTCTGCCCGTCCGTGATGAGAATCTCCATCCGAGGGATTTGGGAAAAGTAGTGGTACGTTGTGCCCTGGAACAATAATTTCATGTCATCGGCCTTTTGCTTTTCAATCCTGTCGTATCGTCCGGTGTAAATATCTCGGTCCACCACTCTCACGTCGTTCTCTATCTTGGCATACTCAAAACTGTGCTCACAAATTCGTGGCGGTCCTCTCGCCATAAGTGTTTGGTCACGAGTGTAGTACTCGGGCTTCAGTCTCTGGAGCTCTGTGAAGTCGTCCCCTTGCTCGACTGTATTCGGGATGAGGTTCAGCGTACACCCTCGCGTCATTGAGATCGGTACAGCTCCGACGTCGTCAGCGAATTCTACGGCGTATACGAAGGCGTACACGGGGACCGCGCCGCTCTCGAGGAAACATGAGTGAGAAGCTTTACCGTAGCGACAGAAGATCTCGGTGCGTCCTGAATCTGTTTGGAAGCCGAAAAAATCGGGATAGAGCCCGGAGAGCCATGGTGAACTCAGATGATCTGATTGGCCTGCTCGTCACCATTGACGCTGCAGTAATCAATGGTAGCTCAGTAGCGACTACTCAGTACTAACTTCTCACTCAGTAGCGACTACGCAGTACTAACTTCTCACTCAGTAGCGACTGCTGCGTTCGCTACCGGAGTTGCGCTCGCGTGCGGGCGCGCTATCGATCACGCTATCGATCACGTTGTCAAGTTGTTCATGCTTTGATCGACAGTTACCAGCATGATCTTCTGTATTAACCATCCAGGCTCTCCCCATTCCGCAATAATAACTTCCCCATCCTCATAATAGATCTTTGAATGGCCATCGGATGGCCATCCCACCCCTAGTTGAAAACCTCCGGGAAGCTAGTTCAGGTCTTAAATTAATTCTGCAGCCCAAAAGCGACTCTGTAAATGATTGCTACTAGCAAAGCGGCTCCACCATCGTTTCCGTGTTTTCGGAATAATATTTTCTCAAGACCTCCCTCTCAATTTTCGTGCACGGGTGACAATCTCGCTCGCCCTAAAATGGGTCGTCGCGTCGTTGACAGAGAGACTGGGACAGAGCAGTCGCTTTTTCGATCTTTGGCGGCCCCTAGAGCACTCGACCGACCAGAATGCATACAGCAAAAGGAATAAAGGGACATCCAGCAACTAAAGGGCGCGAGAGCTTGTTTTCGGTTGATGATCGTGGGAGGTGGAGGTTACGTTACAAGATGGAAGCCTTCCTCTTAGCCATGGACAGAATGGCTGGTCCTAATGACCGCCCAACACGATACACTTCTGGAAGGTGCTCGTGTTCTGGAGGCTCCCCCGACCTTCCTAACTATCTCGGTCTCCAAGTCAGCGTCGGGGTACATCGACCAGCACAACTTAATCAGGGTTACGGCTGGATTCACTCTGGTACCGCCATGGTCTAGTGATGAGAGTGTCGCGCCGCCGCTGGTAACCTCAACCCTGAGGCTTCGTAGTTGAGACTTGCACGATTGGTCGGTTTTAGCGAGCTCAATTCCGTCGGACGTATGCTCGGCGATAATTTCCGATCATCATATCGCACCGGAAGATTGGGACGGCTCTGTGCTCTCGCGTTTAGTCGCTGCAGCTTCCTTTTAGGGTCTTTTCAGGTCCCTCCATCTCCTGAGATGCCTCCTGAAGATCGAAGGAAGCTGACAGAACGAAGGAGAGGATTTCGGAGGGGCGGGAAGGGGAGTTTGGCTGAGAGGTTGGCTCATGGGATGCCTCCTGGAGGTTCGCTGGATTTGGGGACATCAAAACATGGGCGACTGGTAATGGGTGGAGATGGTACCGGGAGGTCCGAAGTGAGAGCTCGAGCTATTCCGTATCTTACCAGAGTGGAAATACGATTCTTTCTGCTTGGTTGGCCCAAGCTGGTGCGCCAAAATTCGGGGTGACCCATCGATATCCGTCATCTGCTTTGCAGTATTCTCTCGTTTGTGATTACCAATCGGGGAAGGGGATTTTCCGGCACACTGGAGATGGGAGAGAGCAGGTCTGATCGCTTCCACGAGAATACGAACTGAAAGGGAAGTTTAGAAGTTTTCGTGCTTCTCGTAGACTCGCTGATGATGATGGCGATATGACCTGTAAATTCACTGCCGATGGTTTCCAGGGCTCAAATTTCATGACCACCATTCGCCTGTTGTATTGGCAAGTTCATGGTTACGTTGCTACGTTTCACTCGGTACTTGGACAAGTGGCCGGGCTACTACTCCCGCCGCCGGAGACGCCTCTCTTATCGATTTCACGTCCCCCTCCCGCTTAGTCCTTATTCCCCTTCCCACCCATGGCACCTCTTCCCCAAGAGGCCGTCCCCGTCCGCCACTCCGCTGCTCTGCCTCTCTTCGCGGTGGTCCCCTTTTTACGATCATCAGAAGCAGCATCGCTGTACGAAGCGTTTGGAGAGCCGATCGAACAGATGCCCCTTGTTCACCTCGTTGACCCCCCTAACGACCTCTTGCTGACTTGGCAAGATCTCCAGCTCCTCCAGACTCTCTCCGTACAAGAAGACCAACTCATCAACTTCAACTACTGCACACTACCATCACTAACGAGTATTACGATATGGCCCTCGTACGGTAGTGAATCCAAGCTCGACCTCTGCCCCACCCTCGGACGCTTCCTCACGCCCAAATTGAAGATTCTCAATCTCAAAGGCTTCTGCTGTGACACCATCGTGAGGGCGATAGAAAGCGTCGAGGAATGGCCGCGAGTCGAGAAGATTTTCATCTCCCACAACGGGACTTCTTGCCACGGTTCGACCTCGGATATCTGGGAAGCCATCTCGTTCGCATTCCCGACCCTAAGGGGTATGAGTGCCGTCCCTTGGGGGCATCCTGTGAGAGGCCAATGCCAGCTGACCATGGCAAAGCGGAGGATAGAGTTCATGCCAACCGTGACGGAAGTCGAACTCAAAGGTTGGCGCATCGCTCCGTCTTCTCGTCATCATTCGGGCACCCTCAGGCCTCCCGCCTGCCCTACTGTGCGGCCCGTCACCCTTCGCTCGACGATTATCGAGTCTGAGCCTCAGCGACTGCCTAATATCATTTACATTGCTCGACTGTCTCTCAACAGCCGGGCCGCTCCCTCGCTTGGAACGGTAACAGCCGGGCTTCCCCTCGACTGCGCCTTCGCCTCTCCCCGTCAGACTCTCCCTTAGCGGGCCTTTCTTCGGCGCAATCGGTTCGCTTCTCGCGGTCAAGCTGACTGAGGAAGGAACCTTCCCGGCCCTGAACTGCCTGTAAGATCCTCATCCTCTTCCCGTCATCATCTCTTCATATGGTGGACTCACAGGTCCCTCAATTTAACGAAGTCTGCTGAATTCTACGGCGGAGGGGGTGTCGTCCATACCGACCTCGGAGTATCTTTTCTGGGTATCCTCACCAAGCTCTATCAAGCCCATCGGATACCCCCACACTCTAAGCTCCGGGTAGGAATTTCGTGGCGCGCGAAATATTCATACTCTGCTCAGGTCATCACCACCACTGCGACCACCCTTCCTGAGGATACCTCTCCACTGTTCGAAGGACTTCGGCGAGGAGTCCTACCGGGGCTGAAAACGTTGAAGTTCAAAACGGATGACGGTCGGTACCGAATAGTTGACTCGTTACACGTAACCACTGCGAAGGCTTATTAAAGTTGATATACTTCTACCAGCACTGTTGTATGTAAGTCTGGACGGCGGCAGTAGTAGTTGAAACGCGAGTAGCGCTCGCCCGATTGATCGATTTTATTTAATGTGAGTATGATGAATTCTAGTTGATTGTAGTTTGCTTGTGACGATTGGTTGTATCACTGTCAGTAGTAGTCGCCATGCGATGATATTGATAGCTTTTGCTCATCGTTATGTTGCGTCGGTGAACCCAAGGTCCCCGGTTCGATCCCCTGGTGGAGGCATTGTCTTTCTCCATGTCCGGCCTTCCTTCCCTCGGCCTCGGACCCTGCTCGTTGTCCGAGTACACCTCTCTGGCCTACGCTCGGCCTGACATCTCGCCTACTGCCTCTGGCTTTACTCTTGATGCGGCTTTTTACACGCCTCAGTACCCAGCTGGGTCGGTGAGAATGATCGAGTTCAGACCGACCGGCGAGGTCACCTTTTACACTGAAGAAGATAAACCCCACAGTTGTTTTTACAGCGGCGTCATTAGAGACAATAATAACGTACAAGTCGTATTGAGCGATCCTCATCACGATGAGAGCAATCGCTGTGAAAGGATTATTCGAGAATACGGCAGACACTTTTTCGACAGAGGGGTTAGTCTGGATTTACACAAGATGCAAGTTAGCATAAAGGGAGAGTACTACAAACCTCCGGCGGATATTTACAAGCACGGCAAGCTTCGTGAGGAGCCGGGGTATTGTGTAGGCCTTGGCAGAGATCGGACGAAAATGGACTGCACCTTCGCCGGGAAGACTGGGGATATTTCTTTTCACTTGGACGGAAAAGTTGATATTTTCAATGATAAAAATGAACAAGTGACTTGTAAATACGAAGTGAAAGCCAATAATAAAGTAACTTTTCGGGAGTGCGAGAAATCCAGTTCTGAAAGTCTCGCTGGGATCGTCAAATTTATCGCTGAGGACGCGAGTTTGGATTTACATCCACTTACGCTGATTATCAAAGAAGAGGATGAGTACTGTTACCAACCGAACGAGTATGTTTATAAACAAGTCCAATGGGAAAGTGCCTTTTACGATGTTAATCGTGTTCGTGTGCGTGATGGGGTTCGGATGGATTGTGACTTTACCGCTGATGAAGGGAAGTTCGACATTGTGACCTTCTCTTTCAAAAGAAACGGCTCTGTGACGGTGATGGGACACAAGAAAGTTTACGAGGGCGTATACGTCGCCACCTACAGCCCGAAAATGGGTAAAATTGTTATCAATGCTTCTGAGCTGAGGATCGCGAGCAAATCATCCGCGGGGAGAAGTCTGGCCAGTTTGAGGTCGGCTGAGACCCTGGCCTTGCCCAGTATGGTTGTAAAGAATAAAGCCATGATGAGGATGGAAATTAATTTCCACGGCAAGGGGATGGCGACTTACACTTCGGGAGGGGACTGCCGCGCTTTCGAGAGGTCCACGGTGAGGGGCTAATGATGTTCATGTTGTTGTTCATGTTGATGTTCGTTGATCGATGAGGGTGTTGATTTGACGAGTAACACGACCACTCGGAAGGTGACAAAAACGACGGGTCGATGGGAAGTGGATGGCATTAAAGTTCATCTCTTGCCGTGTCCGACACCACAGCCGCGACGGCTCCCTGAAACGACCAAGTCGGAGGGGAGAGATGATCGTTCGAGTGTACTTGTCGACCTTCCCCCAAATCGTTCTTCATGAATGCGCAGATATTAGAAGCTTTCTCGGGCACTTCCACCTCCTCATAGAGGAGTCTGACAAAAGAAGGGCTGCAGGGAGCAGGCGAAGAGTTCTCGATTATTCAAACGCTTTTGGAGGATCATCGGTCGAAATTATATTAGTCTCAGAAGGGAAACCTTAACGTGGCTTGCGGACGGCACCTGCGGGAACTCGCGACGGTAGTACCGAAAAACTTGCGAACCTTTCGTCCGCTCAGGACGTCACTACTCCCCTTCGAAAAGTCAATCATCAACTTTTAGCGTGAGCGTTGCTATTCCTTCCCGTAGTATTTCTCTCAGTGTTCTGCGACGGTAAAACCAACGAGTATCCAGAATTTGAGGGTGGGATGGCGAACCTAGTGAGAATCCTCCCTACCTGATGTCAGTTCCCGCGGTGGTATCTTCTATGTTGCGAGAGTCGAGAAGACCTGACAGGAAGAAAGAGCTGCATTCGAGCTCTTCGTCGGAACGGGAAAGCCCTACTCAATTTCCGCTCGTCATCACCGCACCACCAGAGCGTGTATGCTGTGGCCTCAGCGGCGACCTCGTCCCCTCGCTCAGCGCGCTTTACGACAACTTCAGCGGAAAAGCGACTGCCGTTGGCGAGGAGTTGGCCGTTGAGGACTGACAGGCCCTGGGGAGGTTTGAACGGGAGACGATCGATCCCTGATGGGCCAAATCGCACACGAGGAGGTGAGCTCGCCTTTGGAAGGATACGGGCCTGAGATATACTGAGAATGCCGCAGCCAGGGATCGAACCCACGCCCTCACCATCGGTATTCTCATGCTGACTGAATGCCAATATACTCTCCGCCCCCTTCTCAATGGCAATGGACTCGCCGAGATGATGCTGCACCTCCCCAACCCCCTTCGCCCGAACTCGGACGATGTAGCTGTTGCCGCCGGGGAGACGCTCGCAGCTGTTGACCGTCCGACCCCAGTGAAGGGTGTAGTAATCAACCGTCGGGGAAGCGGAATCTTCCGCGTGCGCAGAAAAAGATATCTTCACATCTCCTCCCAACTGGCCAACCTCTGGGGAAGTATCTTCGAGGTCGACTTTCTAAGATACCACAATTCGACCAACACATCGACGAACTCCACTCACCTGCGGCGGACTAGTCGGCACAGCCAGATCCAACAGCGATGATGACGACGGAGCGAAGTCCCTTTGGCCGTATTGAGGATTGATGCGCACTGACTGCCGAGTTCTGCCTTGTATATGCGTGCAGTGTGGTATGCGCATACGTGCCGCCGAAGTTGATGGTGTCTCTAGAGGAAAGCTATTGATTCAGTATAGTGGTGATATCAATTCCGCTATAACTCAGTTTCATAACCGAATACTTGTCTACACGTTGTTAATATGGCGACACCTGAGGAGCAGGCTGAGCTCTCTCGAGCCCGACAAGGCCTTGCCTCCACCCGCCGTAGCCTGAGAGACACCCGAGAGACCGTCAACAACATCATCCCTGATGATAAGGATGATACGAACCAGCTTTTGGCCGACCTAGCAGCAAAAGAGAAGGATCTCTTGGCCCAGATCGGCGATTTTGAGGCCCGTATTGCAGAACTGGAGGCGCTGGCCGACAGGTCGATTAGCGATATTTCCCGCAGAGAGGGAATAAGTCGCATTTCCCCGCACGAGGAGGAAGCCTTTGTGAGCCCATTAGGGCAGACTTCTCCCGAGGTAGGGAAAAGGTCGACCGAAGCCACCTCTTCGCGCCCATCACGTTGCTCGGCAGCGTCCGTTACCAAGCTATGCCTGCCCCAGTTATGCGAGCCATCCGACTTGCAATCACACTACGAGGCTATAGAGCATACGCTGGTCGAGGCTGGTGCGGCCGACTATGGGGAGGAAGAGCGCTTATCCGTTCACTCGGAAGTTAAGGTCTCCGTCATGACCAAGTTTCTGTCTACACTCACTTCCGTCCGTAGCGTCCATAAGAGGGCGATGGCGGCAGCGAGGGTGCATGGGCAGGATTGGAACTTGGTTCGCAATGTATTGTCCGCTCGATTTTGTCGGCGATCAGTACTGAGGGAGATGTATGATGAAAAACTCCGAGCCCTTACTTACGGAGGTGTCAAGCAGATCGACGACTTCTTGGAAGCAGCGTCCGAAGTCTTCCACATATTTGTCGATATATTTCCCAATGACTTGGCCGAGAGACGGGCGCTCACAAGGCAAGTGTTATCGAAACTCCCTCAGTCGATCATCGAGCAGGTGGTGGACCGCATTCGTCATATAGCAGGGATAACCAGTCCGGATGAAGACTGGGAAACTGCCCTCCCATTTGACGAAGCCCTTGATGGTGTCAGTAGTGTCTGTGAGGCGATCAGATTAGTGTGCCGTACTAAGGATGAAGCCAGCACCCTGAAGCCTCAGAAGGCGACCGACCGAGTACAAGTCGTCGATGCCCATGAAGACACAGACGATGACACCAACCCAGTGAAGCAGCGTCAGGCCGATTCTGTGGCAGCAGTGGCCCAGCAGACCAGAGCCAGGCTACCTACAGGTCCGAGGTCGACTACTCCGAAGGAGTGGTGTGCCCGCTTTAAGGCCGAACAACTGATAAAGGTCCATGGCCTGTGGGGACAAGCCCTGGAAGATGCCCTTCCGGAGATGGATAGCAGTTTCGCTCTTAGGGGGAGAGGACGCCGTAATCCTTTCTTCCGCATAGTGGCGCTGAAGGAGACCACCGACCGAGATGGTGTGTTGAGTCGTCTAGAGAAGGCCAACATCCGAGCCGGTCCGTTCACTCCTTTCTCATAAGTCCTGAGCAGGACTTGAAACTGCTTCCTATCACTAGTGGTAGGATTACTGCTCCACCTCCTTTCTGGCTGTCCTGCCGTATTGCTGTCTCGCCTACCTGTGATGAATGGATGGATGCCCGGTTATTATTAGACACCGGGGCGGGTCTTGACTTCCTGTTATATGATGATACTCTTTGCCCAAGATTATTGAATGTCGAGACGTGTAGTCTCCGAGTTAAGCTGGCCGATTCTTCAATCCGACATGTGGAACGTAGATCTAACTTTCCCCTGCAGATTCGACGACACTGCGGCTGGGGAGATACTCACCACCGATGTCTGTATTTGCTTCCCCAAGTATCGAGGGGGCCGCTGTCGGATTGCCCTGTTATTATTGCCGGCCGAGTGTTCTTACGTGATTTGAATATATCGATCAACTCTGGCGAGAACAGAGTGCTGCTTGATGGAGACGAACTACCTCTCGCTCAAGTTCCGACCACTTCATCACAGTGCAGTTCGTGTTCCCAGACAGAGTGTGAATATTTTATCTGCCTTTCATGTCCCGATTCTCTCTGGAAGGCGTTGGACAAGAAGGCTGCCGACATTGACTTCTCGACGGTGTCTGGTATCGATGATAAGTCCGAGCCAGCGCTGTATGAGCGCATCTCTTTACCTTCTCCTTCTCAGGAGGAAATGATCATCCCCTTTGATGCTGTGCCGACCATTTGCACCGACCTTCTCAATCGCCTTGTCAGTCGAGGATGGCAACCTATGAGGAACTGCCCGAATTGGGTTGCCCGACTCCGCGAGCTGGCAGCAGATGAGGTGCGGGATGACCCTCGACAAAGCCACGTCTTTGAGCTTCGCTGCGACTCTTCGCGCGGCGAACACCATTTTAGCATCCCATCATCTGTCCGACGGATAGCAGAGCGAGCTTATGAGCGGCTCGGCACTCAGCAGCAAGAGGCCTTCGATGATTTGGTTCACGGTTACCAAAAGCGAGGATGGTGGATAGCGAGGACTGAGGAGGAGCTGCACCAGCTGTCGAGATCGACTCGGATTCTTCCTCCGTCCGTCGTCTTCATGATCCCTGGAACGAGCAGACGTCGCGATAGGCTCGTTGTTGACCTACGAAGAGCCAATCGCAGCTTTACACGAGGCTCGAGTTCGTCGGTGACCGTTTCAATCTGCATCGCCGCAGCGCGGCTTTATGGGGCAGCCGCCATGTGGGTGATGGATTGTTCACGTGCCTTCTATAAGCTGCGTTGGGTAGGTCTGCTCGCGCTGTTGGTCGTCCGCTCCAAGCTCTTCACGAGCGATCGATGCGTCTTCGGCGTCACAACGGGGCCCGGCAGTTTGGGGCATACCCTAGGGGAGCTTATAGCGGTTTTCAGAACCTTGTGTACCGTGGCTCTTCTTTACTTCCTACTGCTCTGCTTCGTTGACGACATTCTCTGCGCCGGACTTGATGGGGCTCGAGCCGTCTGCTGGCTGATATATACCTTGCAGCGATGTGCCTTCGGGGTCTCCCTTAAGAAGTTCCAAGCCATAGCGACATCGACATCTCGATCCCATGTCGCCAAGATTCTCCAACAGCTGAAGCTGCCGACATCGCTATTCGCGTGGGGGGACTCGGCCGATCTTCTGGGATGCACATTGACCTACGATGAGACAGGCTCGACTCCTCTTCTTTGTGTAGCGTGCAATCGCGAAGAGCGCCTTCGACTTGCCCGACAGCAGGCGACCCTTATCCTGCAGGCCGTTGATGGTAACTCAGCTCCTGAGGTGACGAAGTCCTTTATATTTTCCCTCGGGGGTAACTTAGCCTATGATTGTGCAGGCTGCCATGCCACCGATCGTGTGCTGGCCGATACGATAAGAAGCTGGTTTGCTCAAGCTTTCGCAACAACTGGTTGGAGGGACACGTGCGACTTCTCGAAGTTGTCAGAGTCCTCGGTTGCCGTTGCTCGTGCATTGATGATGTGGGTCTTAGAGGTGACTGAAACGATAACTTCATGCTTTCATCAAAGCCCCTTACGTGAGAGCAGCGAGCCCTTACACATCGAGATCGCAGCTGATGCATCCAACCTTGGTGCTGGATATACGGTCTCCATTGTGGTCACCAACCCCGCTGGCGAGCCTGTCCGCTTCTTACTAACTTCAGGTGCGTGGAGGTTCACACTGGCCCAACAGCACTACCACTCCAATCGACGAGAGCTTACTGCTTGCTGTAAAGCAGTCCAAGCTGCCGTTGACGTTATTGCCCATCTCGCATCATCATTGTCCGGAGACTTGCCCCCGCTCACCCTTACGGTGCGATCGGACAATCGACCTACGGTGCAGTGGGTACAGGGCCATGGCAGCATCTCTAGATCTTCTCTGGAGCGACGCGCTGTCTTGAGAACTCTCAATGCTCTGAAGGATGAGCTCGATTATCTGAAGACCTTAGGCTCGGGAACGATAGTGATTGAGCACATCGAGGGCAAATCCAACATCATGCCTGATACGTTGTCGAGGCTTTTCGACCGAGAAGTGCCATTGCAGTCAGGCCGAAAGATGAAGTTGGTCGACGCTCTCCATGGTGGTTCCGAC
>JABANP010000201.1:0-87760 GCA_013115135.1 Perkinsus olseni | reverse complement strand
CATGAACCCGAGCCCCTACGTTCCGTTTCGCCGAGCTCCCCGGAAGACAGCAGGAGGCCTCATCTGACGTGAGGTGCGCGACTTATCTCTATTCTGCTTCCCGCCCCCGACCAGAGTTGGCTTTGGAAAAGGCAGGCGTCGGTCTCTTAGGCGATGTGTCCGCACCAGCGGTGATGCATGGAGCTGAGCGCTACTCGAAGACCGGGCTCCATGGCGGCAAGTTGAATCTATGATTTCAACGACGCCTGAAGCGGCGGACTCGACTCTGACTGAGAGCTCTCCAGCCATGCAACGACCCCTTTGTGGCACGAAGTTCGTGCGATAGGTGACTTGAGGGTAATCGGTAGGCCGGCGCCATCTATAGACGGGTAGCACATCGCTGGCTGTAACCATTAACACGTCACGCGCTAACCGTACCAACCAGCGGCATCCCTAACCCATGACATTCAGCCCTTCCTGTCTCTTGACAGCTCGGCATAACGTGAGTTTAGCGACATTTGAAGTCGCCCACCCAGTGTCAGGTCTTGTGACGCCGATGCGTGGTGATGACTTGCTCCAGAGCTCGGCGACCGGTGTAACTACTGCCTGTCCACTTGGCATGATCATTTACCCATCGTCCGCTGACTTCGAACACAACACTCCAATGGCTTCCACACAGGACAAGCATGATTAATGCCGGAGGGTCCGATGCTTGTAACGCGATGCCCGGGCTGGCTCAGGGCTACGACTTGATGCCTCACTCCGTCCACTATGATGATGGTGAGCATGATGAGCATGGTGGGGCTGATGCCGAGTATCGGACGCTTCCTTCCTGCCAAGGAACGGCATTCCTGGTACTAGCAGATCCACAGGTGTACCTTCTGTGATGATGATGATGATCGTGGCTCGATGGATGCGCCCTGGTCGGCGTTGCTCTCAGCCTCGGATGTTGACGCTATCTGAGTCGTTGACAACACTGCCACTAAGGTGGCATCAGTTCTACCATCAATCCTACGCTGCTGGCAATATCATCGACTTTCAGGAACCTCGCGTAATGTGAATGAGGAGGATCTTGCCTCCCTTGCGGTGCGGACGGTGATGGACTGACCGATCTGTCGAGACGCCTACCCTTGTAGTAGGCTTGCACGTTAGCTCGTGCACGAGCGTTACGACGCTTATCTTGAAAGATGAACCCATCAAGTTCGCCCCTGGCCGAGGAGTCCGACTTACTGAGCCACCAACGTATCATGACTCCACCAACGATGAGGAGCACTGCGCTAACCACGATAAGTACTATTGCCCAGGCAGGAAAGCGAGCCTTCTCAGTAGCACCTATGGGAGCTTCATTAGACACATTGCACGATTAAAAATAGCTCCCTACCGCTCGGAGTTGCCGTAGGGGTGATAGCGCTACTGGTTACGGCACCTAAAGCACCGGGTGGACCACCTAAAGCACCGGGGGTGGCTTCGGTGGGAAGGGGCGAGGACGTTGTAGTAGACGCCTGAACTGGGGTCTGAACCAGGGTCGTCTGCAGCGTAGGCGTCTCTTGTATAGAAGAGGAGTCCGGGATGAGAGAGGCTTGTTTGGCGAGAGGGGCCTGCTGGACAGGAGGAGCTTGTTGAGCGGGAGAGGGTTGTTGAGCAGGAGGGGCTTGTTGAGCAGCAGAGGGTTGTTGAGCAGGAGGGGCTTGTTGAGGAGGAGGGGCCTGCTGGACAGGAGGAGCTTGTTGAACAGGAAGGAGCTTGCTGAGCGGGTGAGGGTTGCTCAGCAGGGCGGGCGCTTAGAGTGGGTGAAGTCTGCTGGATGAGTGGATTCTGATGAACTTGAGGTGTTGCGACCAGCTGGCTCGTCAGTGTCGTTGCCGCGAGTGGTTGTTGCTGTTGTGGCATTGGGGAAGCCTGCCGAGGCACCACCGATTGGGTTCCGAAAGACGCCTGCTGCTGTGGTGGTGTTGCAAGCCGAGCTTGAGGATACTAACAAGGACTCATAGTGATATGAAAGAGCTCCTACCACTACCCACACTTACCGGTTGAACTGCCGAAGCAGGCGGAGCTCCCATTACGCTGCTCCCAGCCTGTTGTTGTAAAGCCCCGGGAGCGATGAAACCGTTGGCGGTCTGCAATGACTAATGCGTCCACCCTCGGAATCTATCCCATTACCTCTTGCTGCGGCATCGCCTGCTGTTGTAGTTGCCCCGGCAGAACGGCCTATAACCGAGCAGACAGTCCAGCCTGGACCTCAGTCCTGCCTTACATTCTGTGACTGTTGTTGTGTGGACGTTGTCAACGCACAACTGGCAGTGATTATCACTGCTGCTGCTGTTGATCCGAGAAGTCTGAATCTAGGCAGGCTCTTGTTGAACATACATAAGGGGCTTGACGTGGAACTGCTCAACAACACCATCTTCGATGCTCATCCTCCGAGAAAAGATGCGACCCCCGACTATTGGACACGTTCATTCAAAACCCTCGATCGGGCAACGTCGATGAGCCAAACAGCGTAGCTCTCATTCGAGTAGCAACGCGCCCTTGGCCGTTTGACGGTCAATCGGCAAATTTAGGGCGAGCGAGATTTACATCGACTGCTCGAGGGGGACATTTTTAGCGTTTGGCGAGGTTAGACTTCTTTGGTGATGTTGGTGTGGTATTGACTGATACGACTGCACCGCGCGAGAAGAGATGAAGTGACGGTTGAGGGTAGGTAGGGATAGCTGATGGTAGATTAATGGTAAGCACTCGCACGTTAGCACGCGTACGGGGGGGCGGCGAAAATGAAACGGCAGTCGTGCGGTTTTGTAAGGGCGTTGATCCTGTGGAAATTTTTTCTTGAGAATGCATGCTGGAGAGTTGAGTAACACCTATGGTTGAATGGTCGTAATGTTGCTGACGTAGTGCCGTAATTTTTCACTCGTTCTTGCATTATGGGCTGCTTCTCGTCAAAGCCAGAAGAGACTAACGAACCGGCTCCCAGTAAGGAGGGAAAGCAAGAGGCCGCTGCTGCTGCTGCTGCCACAGAGACACCAGCCGCCACTACCTCGGCCACTACCCCACAAGGGAACACAGGGATGGACATCGATCACACTGACCCCAAGCTGTTACCCTCAGCACAGTGTATCCAGATGCCTGCTGAATTGCTAGAGAAGGCTGCCGCTTCCGCCGAGGAGAAGACAACAGCTGCCGCGGCGGAACCAGCAGCCGCTGAGGAGCAATCTGTTGATCCGAAGCTGCTCCCTTCAGCGCAGACCATCGCCCAGCCAGCGGGCTTCGTTCTTGAGGTAATTAATCATTGTCGCAGGGTGTTGTGAGTTGGTCTTATTGTTATTCGTCAGGCACAGAAGAAGGAGGCTGCTGCCCAACAGGCTGCTGCAGCTGCTGCTTCTAAGTAGTAGCCGTCTCTGTTACACTGCATGATGATGCTAACACTGATGATGGTGATGATGATGGCGAAGGCCTCCTGCCCCACTTAAGGTGTTTCATGAAGGTGTGCACGCTACCACCTCTACTATGTGCGTGTTGACCCTTCCCCCGTCAGGTTGCCGTCCGTTGTAGGTCGTTATATCGTTATCATTATCATCCTTGTTGTTGCCCTGCTTTATCGTAGCATTAGTATATTCTTCCCCAATGGGCTTGTTGCTACAAGTATAGTAATGATGCTTAGTAGTAGCCTAAACGCTCATCTTAGCAACTATGCCACAGAAGACATCATCTTTTTCGTCGTACTGCTACTACCATTACTACTGCGCTATTAACTACCGGACATCACGTCCCCTTCCACTACAGCAAAGGTCTGCTGTTTGGTCTTCGTTGTCGTTCCCACACCTATGGTGGTGTTCCATGCTGCCATCCAATGCTTCATTACTACTACTCTTCCACTTCTCTCTGATTATCTACTCCAGGCTACTACTAGTACTACCCCGAATGTCTTCGTACCAACAATCTGCGAACTACTCTATGCATCAGCATGATGATTTACTTCGTCGCCTCGCCGCAGTACTGCTGATAATAATATTAGAATTACTTTATATCCTTTCCGGTTGACGATAGTTGAGATGATGTTCAAAGTTGCTGTAAGACAGCGTTTGTTGTTGTTATAAAATCACGCTGCTGGCGCACTTGCAGAAGCTGTCGCTAAGGAGGGATGTGTTGATGATAATGATGCGTATGGGGTATGATAGTTGACGATGGAACAAGATTATTGAACAACATAAGGCAAGTCTCCCTCACATCGTTACCTCTTGTGTTTGTCAAGTTGGTCAATTTCACAACACAAATGTCTGTTGCTTTTTGCTGCAGTATGGAGCAACACCAGCAGCAGCTCATCTGGGATAAACTCATACAAGTATCCATACTTTCAACATGCTCTGCTGCTCACAGCTCGTCTCAGGACTATTCAGACAGTCGCCACGCTCCCCGCCCCAGCACCACCGCTGCCGTGTTCATTGGCAGCAAGGGTAGTGGTAAGACATCCCTGATCCACAAGTATCTGAAGTTGAAGCTAGCCTCTCGTCAACTCATGTGGCCAGGTTCTCTAAATTTACATCAAACGATCAACATCGAGGAATACTACCCGACGTTGAACCCACGCCAAATGCCATTGAGTACCTCGAGTAGGATTCGAACCGGGGACCTTTCGGTCTGTAGATACTTCTACGTTCGGCGGCAGCTAGCATCCGTAGAAAAAGGCGGTACTGAAGTGGTGCGAGCTCTCTAGCGTTCGTCTTGAAGCCTGTGACTCTAGGCACATCTCTTCGACGCGGGCCCCAGCAGAACCGCATGGCAGCTGTTCGAGCCAGTAAGAAGCGTCACCATATCAATCGAATTATCATCACAGATCAGCCGTCGCTTCAACAACATTGTAGTGGTAGTGGTGGTGGATTTGTCGCAACCTAGTAGCATCTACTCAGGAGCAATGGATGGTCTTCGAGTGGTAAGAGCTGCAACTGTGGTACTGGTGACCATATTTGCTCTTTAGGCGCATAAGATCCTCTCGAAGGTTTTCTCATAGTGCTGCAGCAGCACCGCGAATACTGATGGCAGCTACTAAGCACGATCGACTATCAGAAATAATGGATCCGAATCATGCTCGAAGGCTTCTTGATGCATTAAGGTCTCTCCCTTCTATCAGCACTGATCGACTACCATTCACAGATCGATATGTAACCATCAGCAAGCATCATTGATATCCCTCTCACTGCGAGGTGGAGATGGTGGCCTGAAAGCCTTTACATCATTCCTTCGAGCCAACCTCTTCCCAACCACCTCTGCGATACCACTCATCCCCCAACTCTTATCAAATTGTAGTGACTACAGCAAACCCCTCTGGTCAGTAGCACTGCGAGAGGAATCACGATAACGCTTGAAGTGCTCAGGCCATATCATTTGGTACAGACCGATTAGAGGGGATTGAGGAGCCCTACGAAGGCTGGGAGGTGTGGTACGATGTGCTGTGCGCTGGGAGTATACATCTACGCAGGTTAATCTATCGAAGATCTTCTCAACCACCAAGTCTTCTCCTCCGATTGATGATGAGCAGCAGGCTGGTACTGGTTTGGAACCGCGTGTAGCTGCTATTGTTGAAAAGGAGAAAGCTCAACTCCTCAGAAAGGAGTTGGCAGCAGCATGCTCATGATCTATTGATTTACGTCGCACAGTGACTGTCGCGTTCATGTACAGTTGAACTATTATACAAAACCATTCGTTCCTTGGTTTACCGGTCAATGCGTAGTTTCTAGCCTGGGATTGTCCACCATGCAAGAGGATAATGTTGATGAACATGCCATGATAACCGTCATGCGTGATTGGAGGAGAATGAACATCTTTCGAGTAACTCTCAACGCAAGAAATCGATAATCGTTAACGACTAATTTAGCATGTTCATTCTTGTGTGGATGGCTCGTGTGAAGTCTGGTATATAAAATGAGCACCACAATCACTTGAGTGTTGCCATCCTCCCTCACCTCCATCGAAGTGACTGTAGTATAGATGTGACCGCCTTTACGACGGAATAATTCAATCTCCGCTTGTAGGGTAGCAATCTCCTTCCGCTGAGGGAAGCATTCCGGCAGCAGCAACGACTGCAAGCAGCAGTGATGCTACTCACCTGCATGTTCAACAAGTCTTGCATTCTCTCATACTCGATCTCCTTCCCATCAGAAGTTGGTCCTTCGTCGAGAGCTACACGAGCTATCCTCCCATCCAATTCGGCGTCCAGAACGACTCGGCATTGGCCGAGCTTGGCGATGTCCTCCATCACTTTCGTATTGGACCTCGTCAGTTCCACGTGTACTTGCCTGCACAGCAAAGCTCCACAAAAGCCACCACTACTACCGTTATTACTTCTCTTCTTTTATTTTTGCTTCCCACTTAGCAAGCCGCTTATGCATTCGCACCTCCGTGTCCCGAAGGCGATTCTCCAATTCCTCTTGCTCTCGAGAAATACCTGAACAGCCCGTTACCGCCTGTCGGAGGTGACACAGGATCGACGCAGGTTCGAAACTCGAGAAGTCTTTTATTAAAACCTCACCGCTTTTCTCCAGATCGTCAATGTCAACCAACTGCCCGAATTTGAGCTGCTGAATCTCCTCCAATTTCCTCTCCAGCTCCTTCAAGTTCTCGCCAATCTACACACCTCCCCCATCCATAACGACCATATGTCGCCGCTCATCACCTTTTTATTCTCCCGTGCCCTCACGCCGTACACTCGCTTCAACTCTCGATATTCTCTTCTCACGCTGGCCTTCTCCCCGTGTAGATCGATAATACGCTGTCGTAGCCTCTGCAGGGCGGTCTTAGTGAACACCACCTGTATGATCTCATGACTCCTCACAGCTGCACTGCCACCATCATACCTGCCCTCCGTCGAGGGTCTCCGGTAGCCGCAGTGTCTGCCCAGGCATTAGAGCGCATTGGCCAATCCCTGGGAATTCCTCGCCGTCCCCTCCAACCACCGAGAGGCACCTGATACCAGCCCTCCGTCAACGGACGTCGGCTGCTGCTCACTTCATCTGCGAGAGCCTCAGAAGAAGGACGGTGTGGAGGTGGTTCAACTTCTGCTGCTTCTCTGTTTGGAAATGCTGTATTTTCCTATACGATAGCTGAGCATGCCCTTCCCTCCCGAAAGTGTACTCACTCCTCCGCCTGCATCTGCTCCTTGTCTAGTGCTTTCTCCTTCTGCAGTAACCTCGTGTGGGTCTTCTTGATCTCATCCACAGCTTTCTGTATTTCAGTCAATGCTTCTTCCATGTCAAGCCGTTGGTCGCGGAGACCGATCACCTGTCCCACCGAGCTCCTGCCTTCCTAACGAAGATACTCAACAACAACTCACCGCTTTGAAGACCGCCTGATCGCAGCCAGGAGGGCAGACGTCCTCTTCAGGTTCTTCGATCTCTTCAGCATTACTGTCAACATCACTGCAAGGAATAGTCGATATCCAGGGCAAGATGCAGGGTAGAAAGGAAGAATCCACGTTGAGTATTTCCAAAGGCGCCCAAGAAGAGGCCAGCCACAGTCCGAGAGGACGGTCATCGTCACAAGAGCTACCTGTCGGAATCGAGGTCGGTGTCGAAGCTCTCATCATCATCGTCATCTCCCCCTCCCTCCCTTTTCTTCGGCCCTGAACATCGACACTACCACACTGCCTCCTTTGCCCACCCCTTACTCTTAACCTTCCGCCGATAGATCTTCATCAGATCACCCGAGAACTGATCTGCTCCCGGATTGTCATTGATGATACTACTAAACTCCGATTGCAGTCTGGACTCCTCTGCCTGAATCATTGACATATCTCAGGGACTCGGCAAGCGCTAGAAGCGTACCGACCTGCCAGGTATCGATCTCAGTCCTCTTGTCCAGGAGCGACTTCTGGCACTCCTCGATAGACCTCATCACCACCGTCATCTCGTCGACGGACTTATCCAATTTAGCGTACAATGCAGCATCAGCCTCCTCGAGGTTGCTGAGCAGCACTAGCTCTTCGTATCTAGCGAGAGTCAGCGATAGTCCAGAAAGTAGCAGCAACCTTCTCGCTACAATGTGATAAGACTTATTTGCGCCATCTTGAGGTCCGCATGCAACTTAGACTTCTCATTGCTCAACGCAGCCACTCGCTTGTTGAACGCATCAACAGCACACTTCACCCTCAAGAATATATCCTTCTGTGCGGACCTGCTGCATGACATAGCTAGAGGTGTCAGTAAGAAGGGGAATGTGATCATCCTACACCAACTGCTCTCTCACTCTTCCACCCTCCCTACGGTCCTCTAGTAAGCCTGAAAGAGGTTCCCTAGGCGCCGAGCTCAACAGGATATTACTTCTAGCTTGGTTGCGATTGACAGCCGCTGAGGGTAGCCCATGATCACCAAGTATGAGGTCTGATACCTGGGCCATTGATCAGCATCAGCACCGCTCCACTGCTCTTACCTGCTCCCTTGGGGGTTCGGGAAGTAGCGGACCAGCCCTTCCTTCGGTGACCTGCCCGACTGCGATCGGAGTACGGCAGCCGCTCTGCTCTCACCAGATTATATCGGCCGTCCGGGTATTCCTCAGGCAGGTCCTTCCGAAGGGCTTGAATAATCGTCTCCAAGACTGCCGTATAACTTCCATCTGATGGCTGCTGTGGCACACTAGCAAGACGGCACTGATTGAGGAACATTGATCTGAAAAGATGCCCCGGATAGCCGTGATAATCCGAACGTCAATGGCCTACTCTAGTGCATGACCGAGGACGGCATCCTCCTCCCTGTTGAGTATGGAGCTGATGTCCTTCAGCTTGGTGAGGTCCTCGATGAACTGCACCCGTAGTCTCCTCCTCTGAGCCCTCAACTCCAGTACCTTGCGCTACTACTAGTGAACTTCCCTTTGCTCTCTGCTGCCCCACCTCGGTATTGAAATTGGACTGAATGGTATGCAAGGCCTCCTCTAGCAACAGCATCTGCCTCCTTTTAATATCGGTGTTCATCCTGATACCATCACATCTGTCAACATCGCCACCACTGCAGTGATGACGATGATGATCACCTTTCACTATCACGTAACTGATAGTTTGGACTGGATCTAAGGACGTAATGACCCATACCAGCCTCCGCCCTTCTTATAGCCTCCACCTAAACCCGTACTGGGACCCTCCGTTCCTCGAAGTGCGGCAGCCATTACATCCATTTCGTCATCAATACTGCCGTCAGGCTTGGCATTCTTCAGCTCTTCCAGTTGCCTCCTCCGATGCTCTCGCTTGGCCCTCCTCATCTCCCTCTTCAGCGCTGTAGTCAGTGTCCTCTGCTGCCCATCTGCATGGTCTCCCAAGCTCACAACTACACCACGGGTCTATCCACCCTCCCATGGCCTCTTCGACTCACTCATGCCATCTCCACCGGAAGCTGCCCCAGGGGGTTTGTTCTCTTCTTGCCTCCTCCTTGACCGTAATCCAGTGGTCCCTATGAACACCTCAAGTCCTGATAGGCGAACCCTTTCCTACTACCCGAACGCTCCAGCAGACCCTTCAGTCTCGTTAATTCCTCATGAAAGTGCTCCGGTAGAGTCTGGACACGGAAGGTACCTGACAGTACTCCTAGCTGCCCTCTACTCTACAAAGTATCCAACCCACCAACTGATGATGCTGACCGATCGAAGGACTGGACCTGGATTGCCTCGCAATCTACATCCCGAAGGAAGTGATCTTCAACCTTAGATACCCCCAACTTGCTCTTCTCTACATCGTAAGCCATTTCGATATTCACCTACTCTCGAATGTCGTAACGTCTCAGAAGGGAGACAAGTGGGACCGTACCTCCTCGACAGTGCTATCTATTTGATGACGCAGTGACTGCACATACTCATCATCAACTGTGAATAAGGTCGCAGCCTCCTTGACAGTTAATGGCTGTAGGCTGGCTTCTTCGACCTGTAGTCGTTAAGTAGCGAAGTAGTGCCAAGATGATGATCACCTCCTTGTGGAAGGCCGACCTGATGTCCTCCAACTGCTGCCTCAGCATCGCCACTTCCTTCCGTACCTGATGGAGAAATTATGTAGAAAGCCGAGGCTCTAGGAATAGAACCAGGGCTACTATAATTCGAAATCTGGACCTTAATCACCAAAACAGGCTGACTGCTTACATTCTCCTTGTGTCCCTCTGCTACAGCATGTGCCTTCTCCTCCTCAGCTTTCACCTTTTCTTTCTCGAGAGAGTAGTGGCTCCGTGTTGTGATAATCTGGCAATGTCCTCGAAGAATACCAGCTCAAGGATACAGCAAAGCGGACCTTCATTCCTTCCGGCACTTCGGCCTTGTCAGCTAATACTTCCCAGCAACTGTTGTCCACTGGTGGTAGGTCTACAGGCCACTTCTGCGGACGCTCGCTGGGTTAGTGAACTACTACCGCATCGCAGGCTGCAGTCGGTCGTTGGGAACATGTCATCGACGATACCACTCTTCCCTTCCCTTCGTTGAGCCGCCAACAGCCTGCTGGCCTCGAAGATCTGCTCGCAATCGAATAGTCCCTGGTTCGATCCCCGGTTCCTCCTTTTCTACCTTGTCACTTTGCAAAGTGTGTATACTGAGGGAGCCATCTCGAGAAGCTACTGCTAAGCATCGATCATCAACGGACAATCGCGCTGCTGCTATTGGTCCTCTCACAGCGTCACCACAGGCCACCTCAATGTAGGTAGTTAATGATGAGTCCTTGGGGACCTGCTCTGAAAATACCCCAACTTGGGATTGAACCCGAGACCTCACCAGCCAGACACGGCCATTGTTGTATCCAACGATCAGGAACCTTCCACTCGGCGACCAAACCATTTGAACTACAAGACGACGATCAACAATGGAAGGCCCTCGACAGCAAGCCACCAGGATGGGCATCCGGCATGAGGCCAAGCCTGGGCATAGCCTCCTCCTCCCCATCGACGAGCTCCCACAGATATCCCTCGTACCGCCCCACCCCAGCTAGGAGACGACCACTCGGCTGGGACCTGAATCAGCTCTAGTTGCATAGGATGGATAGAAGCAGCTTACAAGCAGCAGGCTGTTACGTGACCCTCCTTAGCCAACTCGACTTCAGGCTCTTCGATATCTTCATCTAGGACTACACCCTTCCATAATAACCTTCCACAGTGTGACTTACCATCACTCTCCTCCTCACGCTCTCCCTCCTCTTCCTCCCCATCACGAGGCTCCTCGCTCTGAGCCCTCACCTTGGCCTCTCTCCTTTTCATATTCCTAATCCTAGCAGGCGATGGGATGACTGGTACGAGCTGACGACCCGCCAGCGTCGATAAGCTATAGGACTCGACCGCTGCTAGGTCCGCGCTCATCTGAAGAGACGTAGCCTGAATTCGTCACGCGCCACAAAAAGGATTGCGTACCGTTGTGGAGAGGTCGTACTCCCGTAAGCTGCCATCGCTCAGCGCCAGTAGCAGCTTAGGTCCCTCCAGGGCGGCCGATGTGATGCTATCGTCTTCTACTTGGATGAATCCGAGGGGAAGAAGAGTAGCTGGGGACCTAACGGTCGAGTAATAACAGTGACACAGCATGGACCATGGATGCTTACTCGACTATACGGAAACAGAAGGCTGTAGAGTCAGCCTTCGATAGGGTGATGAGGAGGTGGTCCGACTCTGAGAGGGCAGACTGAAGATGCATAGAAGACATGATAGGGGTTACTGAGGATAATGTCGACCGGGGTATTCGAATGAGGCTTCCACGATCCGCATAGGGTGAAGCCCTTAGAGGTTAAGGATAACCATCGGACCTGATGCAGGTACAGTCACTAGTGGTCGTCGAGAATAGTGGTACCGTTCCGTCATCATAGCCAACGATGGCGCTATTGGAGGACACCTGTAATAGGTAAGAGCAGTAGTAATGGTCTGCTGCTATGCAGAGGTGGTGACCTCTTACCATAATCATCGACGTGACTTTTACCACTTCCTCGTCATCATCATACTCCAGGTTATAGTGGAAATACTCTGCCATGGTTGGAGTATCCACAGTGACATTGTAAGCTCCTATAACGGGAGATGCAGGGGCCTGATACATGCCAGAGAGCCCTACGGATGGCGCCATCCTCCCCGCCGACAACCGCCATCGATGTCGGCTGCTCTCCTGGGGTGCCGTCCATAACTAGCCCCACTCCTGTGAGAGCCGCGGCTGGAGCTCTGATAACCTGAACGGCAAGTAGCCAGTATATATAGGAGCGGTTCCTACCTGTAGTATCTGAGGTTGGACCGTGGACTCCATATTTACCAGCCATATAACACCATGATGGGAGTCTTGTACCAGCCATTTTGTCGAGTCCTTGGACCTGGTCATCACCACCATCATCCTTCCCACAGCAGAGCGGAACTACCTCTCAATATGCTGTATTCTAGACCTGGATGAGCCACTATCACTAGGCACTCTGAGCTCCTGGAGCATGGTAATACCAACCTGTAGGCAGTACTGGTAAGATGCGCATTATCAGACCTTACATCAAGCCCTTGTCCATCATCAGCATCAGGAGGCTCAGCTTGATCAACATCTTCGAATGACCACCATCGTATGTAGCCGTCGTGGCCTCCCGTCACCACCGTCGAGACCGCGCCTTCCTTTCCATCAGTATTGAGATCAGCTATGAAGACCTATGAAGACTCAGCAGAAGTGAGATAGTCCGAGATAGACTCTGCAACCTCACCACTCCGATAGGCCCATCATGACACGGCCGAGCAGTGTCGCCTCCCTCCGGCTTCCGTACCATTTCACACTTAACGAAGACTCCCTCCCAGAGTAGCAGCTTACCGTACTCGCTGCCTGCCGAGGGTTTCCATTCGAACGGCCCAGGTTCGATCCCCGCGCCCGCTACCTGTAACGACCTTCCCATCAGGGAGTTGGACATAAGCCTCAATATCGCTCAGCTCAGCTTGGCCGAACTTGCCGATATCCCCTTGGAGCTTCAAACCAGTGAATGTCTTGGCCATCTTCCAGAATCGTATGTGCCCAACTCCTAGAGAGATTGTCCTCTCAACACCGAAAGGTCCCAGGTTCGACCCCTGGTCCTACCATATGTAACCAGCGTCCCTGGAAACCTTCCCCAGACACATCTAACGACTTCCTGTCCAAAAGCTTTGCATCGGAGTAAAACCTTCTCCGAATGCCAATCCCATATAGATAACAAATAGTCGGGGGAGCAACCCAATGTGCCTGAGTGTTGCGATCCCATTCAAACCACGGAAGCGTGCGCGTCAGCTCCCTACATAGCTGTGTCTTGTCATGCGGGCTGAAGTCTACAGAGGCGTATCCACGTTCGGATCCTGAAGGAGGGTAGGTGTCGCCTGCCCAGCTGCCAGTCGTCACCTCCCCGGAGTATCCTGTGCAAGGCTGCTGGATACCGGTCCCCGGTGCGGAAGTCCGTTGTGATGTCGTATATGTAACTGAACAACAAGGACGCATTCTTCACGACGTTTATGAGAGTATCGTACACATTAGGCCGACGATGGTGACACTTCTCCCCTATAGCAAGATAGGTGCCGCATGGATCGATGGCCAGTGCCCCAACACCTCCTTGGTCTATGCTGGGTATTGATAGCTGTTCACCATTCGATAGGGTATATCTAATGGGAGAGGCAATGCTTCCACATGAGCTGGAAAGTTAAAATTAATTTCAGGGAGAAGTAGTTCCCCATGACGGCTGGTTGTTGGGAGATCTGGTCCGCCTTCAGAGCTGATAATTACTACTACTGCTCCCGTCTTTGGACCTACACTTTGGTAAACTGTCCAACACTGTAGGCAAATCTCTCGCCATCCGGGAAGAACACCAGATTGTACCGATTATCGAAGTTGAAGCCAAAGGTGCCTGTGCCAGCTACGCATAGAGCAATGACATTACACTTCCCCTACGTTCATGATTGACGAGATGTGACGGTATTTGTTCGTCAGCCCTCACTGGCGGTTGAAGCTCCTTATTGCCCTCTATAGTGTATTGCGAAGTCGCACGCAAAGCCTCTGTTGTGTTGCCATCTTCATCAGGAAGGCTGAGATTGCCGTAGCTGGTCCTCCTTTGTATCTGATCTCTCCTTGTGATACCCCCTAAGGGGAAATCCACTACCGATGAGAAATCCAGTGTACCACGCCGAGTGATCTTCCTCTCCAAAAGGCTTTTCCTAAACCCTGATCGTGTACTCATCCGGCCAGGCTTCTACCTCACCTCAATACAACGTTGGCGTCAGCAGCTGAAAACCTCCTCAAGGACTGTGCCCCGTGTACTAGGTTCTGGAAACGCCTGGTCATGGGTGTAGCGGACATCGTCCTCCCAGCGTACCGAGGATGAGTGTTGGAGTCTGAGCGTATGCAGGCTACTATCATGTTATACAGCGATTATGGTACTATCAGTCTCATGTAGGATGCCATCTTGGACCTCGGATACTCCGAGGGAGCTCAGTGTCATGTTAGACGATTGTCTTAACTCTCTAGCTATCGGAGGGTCCACTGAGGGAGTGTCTTCTTCCATTATTAAGCGTCCAAAAGGATAAGAACCTTCGAGGATACGGCTACACCTTATCACGTTTTAGTGTTCACGCAGCGTGAATCACGCTGCCAGGGAGCACCCCAACTCGATTTTCAGCCATCAAAACATGACGGACCTCAAAAATTAGTCCCACGAGAACGGCACAAGAGATTTTAAAATTGCGCAGCTCCTCAGGGCGCGCGCGATTCACATTCCTAGCCTTCCTTAGCGAGCATATCCCACTCGACAGGCTAGTGATTACCTCATGTTTTGGTATTAGATTTGTTATCGCTGTAGTTTGTAATGTCTATCGGCGTATCTATTGCTACTGGGGTGTTGAAATTCCTCGACATCCTGGTCTGGGCCATTACAGGAGGCCCGATTCGGAGGCTTAGCTTCAAAAAACCGGAAGATCAGGATAACTCAGAGGTCGTTGGTGAGGAGGTAATAACCCTTACAACCAATAGCGATTAGTACATCATTCCCTCTCAGAATGGCGATCCAATCCGTGTTATGACCGGTAAGAAGGACTTCAAGCCCGTATGCTTTTGGGCCCCCGGTGCTGAGACTTGCTTGGACTTAGTCTACTCTAACGTTCTCAATCAACCCGACTTCCCTGCTCTCGGTGTTCGAGAGTTCCTTGGTTACAAGGATGTCGGTGAGAGATTCCCGGTTAAAGTGTTTGGCAAGACTAACTGGACCACGTTCGGTCAGCTAGGATGCAACCTCAGAGCAATGGGTGCTTATCTCACGAGTATTGGTAACCATGCTCAACCCCATACTGGTAACTCTGATGACTGCCAAGGTCCTTGCTCGGTTATCATGTTTGAGGATACTTGTGATGCTTGGATTACCACTGCCTTGGGTGCATGGAGTCAGGATATGTTCATATCAACAGTATACGGTACACTTGGTCCTGATGCTGTAGCCCAATCTATTCAAGAGAGTTCTGCTACTACTATCTTCTGTAATAGGAAGAATGTCGGTAAGCTTATCGCTAAGAAGGATGAGATGCCTAGCTTGAAGCATATTATTTATACTAATTGGAATGTGGACCCTAAGGATTGCAAGGACAATCTTACTGGCTTTGAGGATTCAGGAATTACGGTTGTTGAATATTACGATGCCTTGAAGATTGGTGAAGGTCTCGTTGATAAGCATCCCATGCACAAGTGTGTTGAGGATTCCGTTGCTGTAGTTATGTACACTAGTGGTACTACTGGTAGGCCTAAGGGTGTTGTCATGCCCCATAAAGTCAATCCGCTTTACCATTGCTACTGTTATTCCTTTGGTTATCGACTACTTCCCGGAGCATTTCACTCATCTGGCCTACCTTCCCCTGGCTCATATCTATGAGCTCGCTGTTCATGTTGGTGTACTCTCTATGGGAGGTCACATCGGTTACGCTGACCCCCATACCATTACTAGAGCTGGTGCTCGTCCTACTGGTGCGTTGGAGGAGTTCAAACCTCACCTCATTATGGGTGTACCCAAGATTTTCGAGGTCATCATGAAGGGTGCTAAGGCTAAGTTCTCTCATCTCCCCCAGTGGAAGAAGGATCTCGCTTCAGCGGCTCTCGAGTAAGTCTTCACTTCCAGAAAATCATCTCCTCACTATATACCCTTCAGGTACAAATATCACGCTATGAGTAATGGCCGTAGCACGCCTGTCTTCGACCTCGTCCTCTTCAATAAGATCAAGGCTGCCTTCGGTGGCAACGTTGCCGTTGTCCTGTCCGGAGGTGGTGCTCTCTCACCTGAGGTCCAGAAGTTCTGCCTCAGTGTATTCTCGTGCCCTGTTATCCAGGGTTATGGTCTTACTGAGACCTGTGCTGGCGGCTGCATATCTCTTATGGAGGATACTCGAGGCTCCAACGTTGGACCACCGGTAAGTTCCCTCTCTCACCTGTTACCTCTTTCTTATGAGCCTCTTATCTTAGGAACCCGGTATCGAAGTAATGTTACGTTCGTGTGTCGATGCCAATGGCGAAGCTGAGATCCTCGACAAGGCTGGTCTACCCTATCTCAGTAAGGACACTATGGATGCTGATGGTTGCCCATGCCTTGGTCGTGGTGAGGTTATGATACGCGGGCCTAGTGTCAGTCGATGCTACTACAAGCTAACTGATCTCACGGCTAAGTCCTATCTTCCACATGGATGGTTCAGGACTGGTGATGTTGGCGAATGGCTACCTGACGGAACCTTACGTATCATTGATCGCGTTAAGAATCTTGTGAAGCTGAAGGGTGGAGAGTATATCGCTATGGAGAACATGGAGAACATCTACGGCTCCTCAGAGTTTGTTAATGCTCTCGCTGGTGGTGTAATGGTATATGGCGATGGTACGATGGATCGCCCTGTCGCTCTTGTTCAAGTTAATATTAAGAACCTGGAGAAGTGGGCTGCTAATAATAAGATTGAATATAAGGATGCTGACGATTTACTCGCCAACCCCGCAGCCAATAAGGAGGTCCTCAGGGATATGACGGAGATCCATAAGAAGAGCAACTTATCACCATTGGAGAAGATAGTTGCTGTTGGTCTCATCTGTGATCCCTGGACTTCTGATAACAAGTGCATGACTGCTACTCAGAAGATATCTCGTAGTGGTATCTGCACTCGTCATTCTGAGATGCTAGAGCAACTCAAGAAGGCTGGTCGCCGGTAAAAGCGAAAGTATACTATACTACTACTACCATAGCTACTAAGACTACTAATGTTTGATTTTTGCCTCGGGGTTAGTCACGGTGATGACGATCAAGTTGTCGTGAGGTATTTGGCTCGAGTATTGTTTAGCATCCTCTTATCGGCAGCAGATTGCTCATCATCGACTGCCCTAGCGTCTTGCTTTACTATCAGTTATGTAGCTTTCCACCATTACCACTCTTTCCCCATTATGAGAGGTACTAAAATACGAAGATTCCACCCCTATAACGATGAGCTCTGAGTTTGCAGTATGGTCGCCTAGCGGGGTGAATAGAGATTACTCTAGGATTACAGGTTTTTCACGTATATTCTATATGAGCGCTGCCACCGCACCGCCATCCACTGTTGGTGCTTCTATAGCCACCGGTGTCCTCAAGTTCCTGGACTCCCTTGCTTGGGTTGTAACAGGCGGTCCTTTAAAGCGTCGTAAGCCAGTCGATGCTGATATGAACTCAGAAGTGGTTGGTGAGGAGGTAATATTTAACGACACAGATTCATGTTCTCCTGTAAAGATGTTAATGTCAGAACGGCGACGCTATTCGTATGAGAACTGGTTGTAAAGATTTCAAGTTGGAGTGTGATTGGGCTCCCGGTTCCAAGACCCTATTAGACTTGGTTGAGTCTAGTGTAGGTCAGTATCCAGATATGAAGGCATTGGGTGTGAGAGAGTACAAAGGGAAGGAGGATGTAGGACAGAGGTAGGCCTAAGATAACTCGTTATAGGTATATGCTACTGTTACCGCATTGTTGATCAGATTCCCAGTTAGCGTTTTTGGCCCGACTACTTGGACTACGTACAAGGAGCTTGGCTTCAACTATCGTGCTTTTGGTGCCTTCTTACGCTCTATTGGTAACAAACCTCAACCTCATACTAAGGATTTTGATCATGACCTTCTGGGTGAGTATTCGATAGTTATTTTTGAGGATACCTGTGATATGTGGATCACCGCTGCTTTGGGTGCATGGACTCAAGATATGCTTGTTACCACTGTATATGGTACACTTGGTCCTGATGCCGTAGTACAAGCAGTACAAGAGGGAGAGAGGACCACCTTATTATGTAACAGGAAAAATGTTAAGAAGATCGTCGCCAGACGTAGCGAGATACCATCCCTTAAATACATCATATACACCGATCTCAATGTGGATCCCAAAGAAGCTCAACAACCTCTCGCTGCTTATCAGGAGGGTATCCAGGTTATACCATATGCTAAGGCATTAGCGGCAGGCAAGGCGAGTTGTGAGAAGTTTGGTATGACCAACGCTACTGAAAAATCTGTAGCTGTCATCATGTATACTAGTGGCACAACAGGGAAGCCTAAAGGTGTTGTTATGCCTCATTCGAGTGTCTTATTCACCATCGGCTCTGTGCTACCGATATCGTTCGCTTCTCTACCTCGCCATTGTACTCATCTGGCCTACCTTCCTCTGGCTCATATTTACGAGTTTGCGGTTCATATTGCGGTCCTTTCCCTCGGTGGTAACATCGGCTACGCCGACCCACGCACTCTAACGGATGCTGGTGCTCGTCCTACTGGTGCGTTGGAGGAGTTCAAACCTCACCTCATTATGGGTGTACCCAAGATTTTTGAGGTCATCATGAAGGGTGCTAAGGCTAAGTTCTCTCATCTCCCCGAGTGGAAGAAGGATCTCGCTTCAGCAGCTCTCGAGTAAGTCTTCACTTCCTGTAAATCATCTCCCCACTATATCCCCTTCAGGTACAAATATCACGCTATGAGTAATGGCCGTAGCACGCCTGTCTTCGACCTCGTCCTCTTCAATAAGATCAAGGCTGCCTTCGGTGGCAACGTTGCCGTTGTCCTGTCCGGAGGTGGTGCTCTCTCACCTGAGGTCCAGAAGTTCTGCCTCAGTGTATTCTCTTGCCCTGTTATCCAGGGTTATGGTCTTACCGAGACCGGCGCTGGCGGCTGCATATCTCTTCTGGAAGATACTCGAGGGGCCAACGTCGGGCCACCGGTAAGTGCTCCTCAGTAGTAGTTTTCGAGTTCCCAGCTTCGCTATTTCAGGATCGCGGTATCGCAGTAATGCTACGTTCGTGTGTCGATGCCAATGGCGAAGCTGAGATCCTCGACAAGGCTGGTCTACCCTATCTCAGTAAGGACACTATGGATGCTGATGGTTGCCCATGCCTTGGTCGTGGTGAGGTTATGATACGCGGGCCTAGTGTTAGTCGATGCTACTACAAGCTAACTGATCTCACGGCTAAGTCCTATCTTCCACATGGATGGTTCAGGACTGGTGATGTTGGCGAATGGCTACCTGACGGAACCTTACGTATCATTGATCGCGTTAAGAATCTTGTGAAGCTGAAGGGTGGAGAGTATATCGCTATGGAGAACATGGAGAACATCTACGGCTCCTCAGAGTTTGTTAATGCTCTCGCTGGTGGTGTAATGGTATATGGCGATGGTACGATGGATCGCCCTGTCGCTCTTGTTCAAGTTAATATTAAGAACCTGGAGAAGTGGGCTGCTAATAATAAGATTGAATATAAGGATGCTGACGATTTACTCGCCAACCCCGCAGCCAATAAGGAGGTCCTCAGGGATATGACGGAGATCCATAAGAAGAGCAACTTATCACCATTGGAGAAGATAGTTGCTGTTGGTCTCATCTGTGATCCCTGGACTTCTGATAACAAGTGCATGACTGCTACTCAGAAGATATCTCGTAGTGGTATCTGCACTCGTCATTCTGAGATGCTAGAGCAACTCATGTAGCCTTACCGACGGTAAACGGAGGGAATATGCTATACTACAATAGCTACTAATACCCCAACAACTACCTCTCCTTCTGCCACTACCGTTACTACTATCACTCATCCTCTTTTTTCTACTACTACGACTACTTATACTGTAGTAGTACTACTGCCAAAAGCACTATGGCAACCTTTTCTACTACCACAACCACTGCTACTGCTTATGTTTGACTTTTGCCTTGAGGTTTATCACGTTGATGATGATAGAATAGAGCGAGGTCTTGAGAACCTCCGTCTCATTGTCAACAAGATCCTTTAACTTCGACTTTTGCCACTTGTTTATACTCCACTAGCGTTGAGATATCCTCAGCTAGGGAGGCACCTAGTTGTGTCGTCACAATAGACACATCTACGGTTTTTGACACAAGTAGTGTTTAGCATCCTTTTACTCACAGAACCATCGTCCACGCAATTGGCTCATCGTATTGCTCTACTTGGATCAGTACTCAACTTCCCTGCGTGCGAGGTTCTCAAATACCACTCTTTCATCAGCTTCACAATGTGCTCTGCGTTGGCAGTAGTGCCCCTGCGGAGGAAAGACGATGCCGTAGTAGAAATTTTTCACGTATATTCTATATGAGCGCTGCCACCGCACCGCCATCCACTGTTGGTGCTTCTATAGCCACCGGTGTCCTCAAGTTCCTGGACTCCCTCGCTTGGGTTGTAACAGGCGGTCCTTTAAAGCGTCGTAAGCCAGTCGATGCTGATATGAACTCAGAAGTGGTTGGTGAGGAGGTAATATTCCACGACAGAGATTAATGTTCTCCTGCAAAGATGTTAATGTCAGAACGGTGACGCTATTCGTATGAGAACTGGTTGTAAAGATTTCAAGTTGGAGTGTGATTGGGCTCCCGGTTCCAAGACCCTATTAGACTTGGTTGAGTCTAGTGTAGGTCAGTATCCAGATATGAAGGCATTGGGTGTGAGAGAGTACAAAGGGAAGGAGGATGTAGGACAGAGGTAGGCCTAAGATAACTCATTATAGGTATATGCTACTGTTACCGCATTGTTGATCAGATTCCCAGTTAGCGTTTTTGGCCCGACTACTTGGACTACGTACAAGGAGCTTGGCTTCAACTATCGTGCTTTTGGTGCCTTCTTACGCTCTATTGGTAACAAACCTCAACCTCATACTAAGGATTTTGATCATGACCTTCTGGGTGAGTATTCGATAGTTATTTTTGAGGATACCTGTGATATGTGGATCACCGCTGCTTTGGGTGCATGGACTCAAGATATGCTTGTTACCACTGTATATGGTACACTTGGTCCTGATGCCGTAGTACAAGCAGTACAAGAGGGAGAGAGGACCACCTTATTATGTAACAGGAAAAATGTTAAGAAGATCGTCGCCAGACGTAGCGAGATACCATCCCTTAAATACATCATATACACCGATCTCAATGTGGATCCCAAAGAAGCTCAACAACCTCTCGCTGCTAATCAGGAGGGTATCCAGGTTATACCATATGCTAAGGCATTAGCGGCAGGCAAGGCGAGTTGTGAGAAGTTTGGTATGACCAAGGCTACTGAAGAATCTGTAGCTGTCATCATGTATACTAGTGGCACAACAGGGAAGCCTAAAGGTGTTGTTATGCCTCATTCGAGTATCTTATTCACCATCGGCTCGGTGATACCGATCTGTGTTGCTGCTATGCCGCCTCACTTCTCCCATGTTGCCTACCTTCCACTGTCACATATTTTCGAACTAGCCATTCATATTGGCGTCCTTTCCCTCGGTGGTAACATCGGTTACGCTGACCCACGGACTCTAACGGATGCTGGTGCTCGTCCTACTGGTGCGTTGGAGGAGTTCAAACCTCACCTCATTATGGGTGTACCCAAAGTCTATGAAGTCATCATGAAGGGTGCTCTAGCAGAGATCGCCAAATTACCTGCTGGGAAGCAACAGCTCGTTAACGCTGCTTTCGAATGGAAACTAGCAGCACTCAATGCTGGTCGTTATACGCCTGTCTTCGACAAGCTCATTTTCAAGAAGATTGAGGACATGCTCGGTGGAAGGGTCAACGGTATACTCTCTGGAGGGGGGCCTCTAGCTTCCCACATCCAAGATTGGATACGCACGGCTTTTGGTTGTTATGTCGTACAAGGCTATGCCCTAACTGAGACTTGTGCTGGTGCTTCCTTCTCTTTACTCGGGGACACTCGTCCCTTCAACGTCGGGCCACCCATTCCCGGTGTTGAGATCATGCTTAGATCTTGCCTCAACGACGAGAAGGGCGAGCCGGAGATCTTGGATCGTAATGGTCTACCTTATCTTAGTAAAGACAGAGTGGATGCCGAAGGGAACCCCTGTCTTGGTCGTGGCGAAGTTATGATACGCGGGCCTACCGTTAGCTACGGCTACTTCCGACTGCCTGAGAAGACTAAAGAGTCTTTTCTACCCAATGGATGGTTCAGGACGGGGGATGTTGGTTTGTGGTGTCCTGATGGAACTTTACGTATCATCGATCGTATCAAGAACCTTGTTAAGCTTAAGGGAGGTGAATATATTGCTCTCGAGAACATGGAGATGGTGTACTCCGGTTCACAATATGTTGATGCCCTCGCCGGGGGTTTGATGGTGTATGGTGATGGCACCATGGATCGTCCAGTGGCTATTGTACAAGTCAGAGAGAAGGCTATTACTCAATGGGCTAAGGAAAATGATATAGAATACAAGAATATTCAGGTTAGTTGTCACTACCGGGGATCGAACCTGTGATTATCTTCTCATTCTTCAGGACCTACTCGAGAACAGCGCTGTTAACAAAGAGGTTATGAGATCTCTCCTGGACTGTTATACTAAGGGTCACTTGATGCCTATTGAGAAACTCTCAGCTATTTGTTTAATAGCTGATCCTTGGACTTGCGATAATAAGTGTCTAACCGCTACTAACAAGATATCCAGACACGGCGTTGCTAAACGAGATGGAGAGATGCTTGAAAGTCTCAAACCTCTTGGACGAAAGTGAGATTTATTAACAACAATCATCACATTAAACCCTTACTGTTTCTAACCTCGTCTGCTTTGCGTTACGTCAACAAAATACGTTCATGTTAGGGAAAGTAGTGCCAATGAGACAAAAGTACTAATAAGAAGACCCCCTGAGCCTCCAGCCTAGGAGGAAGAATATGATGGCTACGACAACTAAGTAGATCCCTACTGATATGAACATCCATGATGACACTTGTTTATTAGCCTGGTCTGACACTGCACCTTGGCAGATGAATAGTAACCCGAGGAAAAGGTAACAAACCGATTTCCCGAGAAGATGACGAAGGAATTGAACCTCTTCGAACACTGAGCCAGCCAGCGAGCTATTAGGCATGAACTCTATGAGAACGAGTATGATGCCAATGACCAAATACAGGACACATAACATAGTCGTTAGGGGGGTTCGAACCTGTGCGGGGCACGAGACACCTCAATATTGTCCACAGCTTATCCTTTTCTCCATAAATTCTGAGTTAGGGTTTTCTAGCGAAGCGCTCCAGCGATATCGGTTTTCGATGACGTCCCAGCACGGCTTCAGTGCTACATTCGCCCTCGTTGCGTTACTCCCTCGAACGCCCGCGCATCCAGCAGCGAGATAGGCGACAAGATTATTCGCAAGAGACCGTCAGGTGACTTACTTCCTCAGCAAATGAAAAGTGGCCCAGGATGGATACAACGAGCACAGCAGTCGCGGCTAAGCAACCGAGTACCCTCGTGAAGATGCTGCCTTCAGTAGGTGATGAACCACCGAGCTGAAGAGGTGGAATCACGAAAGATGAGTTCTAGTTTGATGATACCTTTTGACGGAGCGAGGTATCCGAATCGCCACGGAAGGCATTGTCTGTAGTAATCGAGCCGAATATGTTAGTCATCCTTAACGACGGATGAAACAACTTCCAGGCTCATGGGAATTGCGAATGAGGTCACCGTCCTCGCACAACGCATGATCTTCCATCGATTTTCTCCCAGAAAAAAAGCTCAGTGCCGGGATCGAACCTGGGCCTTTTGAAGGGCAAGATTACGTCACGAGTTTCTCGCGTCGAGATATTCTGTCCTGTCGTTAGCAACGACTCTTTACGCACGTGTCACTATCGTGATCCTTCGAGAAGTAGTGGAAGGTGCGTCGTGGCATATCGAAATTCATTCAACGGATTACGGAGGTTGCACTCACACCGATAAGATAGATCGGAGGCCTCTGTTGCAGCTCGTAGTCGTGGTGTTGCAGTCCTAGACATGGATCTTATATTGAGTCGAGGAAGTGGAGGCTTCGGAGGTTTATTGAAGCAGTCTATGTGTCGATGTTTACCTTATGGTAATAAAGCACACATTGTAAGTGGTAATATGATCTCAGTAGGCTGGTCTGCAGTCGTTGGAGAGGAGCCTGAACTGGACGATGATTTGGATGAGTTAGAGACTCTCCATGAGACATCTAACATAGTTGATCATGTTCGGATACTCTCGTAAGGGAGATACTCTGCATTGGTCTTCTCCTTAGCGACGAGTCTTTAGGTATAACATATTCATTCGCCCTCCTGCTCCGCGGTTCACTCACAATGTAGACGATGACTATAAGGACCAAAGATTGGAGGAATTTACCAAATTCTATCTACAGCGTTATCATGTTGTTTGTCTACAGGTGAGTTGAGCATAACTACGATTGTCTTTGTAATCTCGTGATCAGGAAATGTTTGGAGCGTTCTCTGCTCGGCGTAAAAGGCTTATCGCACGGGCGAGGAGGATGGGGTTCAGATGGAAGGTTACCTCACCCCAACGGAGGTCCTCTGGCTTCTTAGTGGATGGAGGATGTACTACCGGGAAGCGGGCGGGGTTAGTCTCGTTGTTGTGGCATACTAATAGCTCATCAGGTATTATACTGTCACGATTGCGTATTGTTCGATCCCGAGCGACAGTCTATCAGCCCGGAGTGTTCTCGGATCAGCTTGCGGCCAAGGGTAATAGAGATAGTAGTATCTTACTTTTCTACGTTCATCTGCGTGTCCATTGTAATGCATCTGCCTTGGGTTGTAGGTGCATTATATGCTTTGTTAAACCCAGCCCCGGGGGTCTTCATCCATCTTTTCTCAACACACTTGCAAGCAAGTTACAGTGGTATGTTTTGTAGCCGAGGCTTTGTCCCGCCCTCATCGAGCGCCCTTTCAGATAAAGCTGGGGAGGTAGCAGCTAGGGTACGACAGGGTCAAATTGATGAGTTAGTCGATTTTATCAAGAAATGCACAAGTGAAGAAAGCATCAATGCAGCTTCGGTTATTAATAATGAGGACAAAGTCGTCAGGCCCAAGAGTCTTGGCAGGTGAGTGGAACGATCTCGGACAATCATCACTCGGTACTCAACTTCTATACCAGTTCCGCTGACAGTACTACCGATTCATATGGTTCTCCCTCTGGTGATGTTAATAGGGCGCCATCACAAGAGGTATGTGTCCTTGCCATGTGAAGATCCTTAACATCACCATTATGGTCCTCAGGTCATAGGCAGGCCATCAGATTCCTTAGATGAGGGAGACTCTACTACCAAGTAGAAGGAAACTTGCTATCACGAAGCGGAGTTATTGATGTTCCCCTCAGAGTCCCCTCTCCGACTCGGAAGTATCCCATAGTTTTAGTGGGTGATTTCAACTGCAATTCTCGTACGGGTCCGCATGATGGAGTAGATGATTCCGATGAGTGAGTAGCTGCTGCCCTTATCATAACCAAGGGATATCATTGCCGCTAACATTACGACATTGCAAGGTTCAAATTGATAACCTCGAAATTGCGGCAAGTTGGTGTAACACACGATGTGTTGTTTGAGGAGCTCGGAGAGCATCCCGTCACATACGCCTCGGCTGACTTTGATGTCACCACTCGATCATCAGCAGGAGCATTAGAATATACCGGTAGCTGGAGAGGGGATCGAACTGGGGACCTTTGGATTGCTCAATTTCAGGGGGATTCGTCCCATCTGAGACAGCGCTTACGGATCCCGTGGATTGGTCCGGGCATGGTGAACAGACTAATCAATCTCTGGATTATATCTTTTATTTTCCCCCAACTGTCGGTAGGGATACGAACGAGGACGGTGTGGTTGATGATAGTGCGTTGTCCTATGCATAGGTGACACCACCAGCCACGCGTCGGTAAATGTGAAATCTGCGCAAGTGAATAGCTTCCATTTAACTCAGCGTAGAGGAGAGAGATCGTATTCCCTCTCACAACCAACAAATGATCCATTGCAGGTGAGCCTTGTATCAGGGACCGTGCGTGCATGTTGTCGAGCACGCGTGCCCAGCTCTGTGTATTGGGTTGCTATTGATGTTGGCTTGTCGTCTTGAGGCAAGCATGAGAGGCGCGCATCGTATACCCAGGGATGCACCTGCCTCTTGATTCTCGTAGCCGGGAGGAAAGGCACTGGCAACAGAGACGGGAGAGTGACGCTGTTTAGCCGATTATCTCGTCCACTCTTTGCACGCGTGCACATAGCTGTCCCTCCGTCTTAAGATCCCTCATCGCGCATAGACCATATTCACTTCCCGCTGTATCTCTCTTATTCTTCTCAGGAGTTCGCGTTCACGCAGCTGTCGGATCATTACGGTGTGGAAGTTGAACTTTCTCTGAGTTCAAAGGAAGAGAGAGGTCCTGGTCACCACAGCACAGCATTTGATATCGGTTCACCATCATCAACATCGTCCTCCGCAGAGGGTGAAGAAGATGAAGGACAGGGGTTCACCCAATTCACCATTTAATGCTGGGCGATACTCCCATTATCATCGTCTGTCGTAACATTGCTGAGTTTGTCATCCTTGGAATGTACGATCCACTCGTCATGTTAACTATCCTGCGAGGTCTCCCGATGTGAGGTTGGCAGTGCCTGTTCTACAGTCTATTACTTTGCTACTGCTCCTACTGCTGCCTTGTAACATCGCCATACTACCGTATTGTGTGAGTGGGGTCAATGCTCTCGAGGTGGCTGCAGTGCCAAAGGCAAAGCAAATATCGTATTGTGTTTCCCGAGGTCTGGACCGTCCGTTGTAGTTTTTTGTACGTCAATGGTCAGTTACTTCGACCTGTATAGGTATGCTACCAGACAAGAATTACTAGCAATAGGTGAATGCTCTCGCGTCACAGTCCTCGACTCTTTGCTTTCTTAGGCTTGGCAACATTATGTGCTTTAGCACACGGAACAGCCCTACCATTATTTGCTTTCGTCTTCGGAGATTCAATAAGTGAGTCCTCACTCTTCTCCTCTCATCATTCGACAGTGTTTCAGATGATCTCGCTCAGCCTGGTGGCGACATTGTACAGGCCGTGTCAAGGCAGTGCTTGTACATGGTGAGCCTCTCTGAATCAGTGTTGACGAACTAATTGTGAACATTATCCAGGTCTACATCGGCATTGCTGCATGGGTATTATCCTGCGCCTGGCATAGCATCTTTACTGCTACGTCATCTCTGCAAGCAACGCGGTTGAAGATACGATACTTCGAGGCTGGTAATGACAACTAGCATTATCATCACCCTCTCGCACGGACGTAACGCCTGCTTTTCAGTCCTCTGTCAAGATATTGCATGGTTTGATAAGATTAGCCCGGCAGAGTTGCCGACTAGAATGACCGAAGATGTTACTAAGGTCATTCATCTCTCATTACCAGACCATTATTGTATCACCATCTTCATAACGTCAGGTACAACAAGCTCTGGGCTTTCGAGTGGGCCTCTTCATAATGAACATGTCAATGGCTATCGCCGGCCTCACTATCGGCTTCATTAGAGGATGGCAGGTAAGTTCGGCCCGAGTGATGTGTTACTCCTCCATCACCACTCGCAGGTATGCCTTGTAATGCTCGCTGCTATGCCAGTAGTCGTGTTATCGGCTGCAATGATGGGCGTAGCCCTAGCCAAATCGTCTAAGATATCACAGACTTCCTACGCTAAGGCAGGGGCCTGTGCAGAAGAGGTATGTCCTGTATAATAATGGCATCATGTCCTCCCAATGACCAATGCAGGCCTTGAGCTCGATCCGAACGGTAACAGCCTTTGGTGGACAGCAGCGAGAAATCGAGCGATATAGCTCCGCCCTCGAGGACGCCAGAAGAGGTTAGATTCTATAGCAGCTTTGCTTGTGAGCTCGCATTTTCTCAATATGTTGTTAGGTGGAACGAAGGCTGGTCTTTACACTGGTATCTCCCTTGGTCTCACCTTCGCTGCTCTCTTCGCCGCCTATGCCCTTACGATTTGGTCAGCATCATTTTCCCTGTCGCTCTATCGTTTCTCCCTCAGGTATGGCGGTACATTGGTTCGGGATGGAACTATCAACGCTCTCTCCGGATTGCCTTACACTGGCGGTGACGTAATCGCCGTCTTCTTTTCAGTTCTTATGGGTAGGACATCCTTCTCTGGTACTCTACTTGATCTCCCTCTCTCAGCTACCTTCGGTCTTGGGCAAGCTATGCCCCCAATACAGATCTTCCAGATTGGTAAAGCCTCTGCCGGCGAGATCTATCGGGTCATTGATGAGGAGGTCCCTCTCATTGAGACCTCTATCGCCCGAGAGACGACTTCTACTACCTCATCGTCGAGTACTCCTCCCCCTCCTCCTGTATCCTTCTCTAAACTCTCTTTCTGCGATGTCTGTTTCACTTATCCCAGTCGTCCCGAAGTCCAGGTAATGATGCCCAAACTCTGATGATGTATCCATGATATTATCGACCATTCTGTTCAGGTCTTGAGTAACGTCTCTTTCGACATTACTACCGGAATGAAGGTGGCTTTTGTAGGGGAGAGCGGTTCGGGCAAGAGTAATTATTCTTCAATCTCAAAGTCCTCTCTACCCATCCTTCTCATGCAGGTACTGTTATGGCCTTGCTCGAGCGTTTCTACGACCCTGTCAGTGGTAAACTAGAAATGAATGGAGTAGATTATCGCAAATTCGGTGAGGGGAAGCCAACCGCCATACGGTCCCTCTTCGGGTGAGTTCGTCATTTTTCGCCATTAGTTGGATCATGATAACGTCAGGTACGTTGGTCAAGAGCCGGTACTATTCGCAACTTCTATTAGAAATAATCTCACCTACGGGCTCGATTACACCCCTTCAGAGAGCCAAATAAGAGACGCCTGTCAGAGAGCTAATGTATGTTGGATGGTGGGTTTGAACCAGGGACCTTTGGATTCCAGGTTCACACATTTATATCCTCTCTACCAGAAGGGTACGATACTTATTGCGGTACTTCTAGTGGAGGAGGCAGTCAAATCTCCGGTGGACAGAAGCAGAGGGTTGCCATTGCCAGAGCATTGTTGAGGAATCCCCAAGTAATCCTATTAGAGCTGCCGTATTGACTTTACCATTACATATCTTCTGTTGTTGAGATACTCCTACTGGATGAGGCAACTTCAGCCCTCGATAACGAAAGTGAGAAGATGGTCCAATCTACAATAGATAAGTAAGGTCCATGTAGGCTGCTCATCATCAGAGTTTTGTGGTATAACCTTTCAGACTTCAAAAAACATCCGGTCTCACCACCATCTCAATTGCACATCGTCTCTCTACAGTTCGGAACTCCGACATAATATTCGTCATGCATGGCGGAATACTTGTCGAGTCGGGGACACATCATGACCTAATAGGTAACATCATCCTCGAACATCGCTGGTGTCTGCAGCATCATCCTCCACTTCAGGCCGCCCTAATGGCGTCTATTATGCTCTGGTCTCGGCACAGGAAGCCGCTGCGGCAGCTAGTTCTACTGCTCATGCGGGTATGCTCCCACTCAGACATCGAAGGTAATTATGGGAGCCTGTAGCCTGTGATGATGATGATGATGCTCATGCTATTGTTATCAGCACATCCAGTGTAGTGAGTGATGGTGGTCTCATACGTGCTCAATCGGCAGCGGCCAAATCTACTGGCTCGGCAGTTTTTGTAGAGAATGAACATTTTGCCGTGGATGAGGAAGCCGAGGAGAAGAAGCGTGTTGAGCAGATCTCAAAAACATACAGAGTGATTCGCCGTCTCTTCTCTCGTCAGCCCAGTGCACCTCACCATCATCAGGTCCCATGGTTGCGACTATTCGGTTTGTCTAAGCCCGAGTTTGCCTATTACCTCCCATCAATCCTGGGGGCGATTCTGTCGGGGGTGGCCATGCCCTTGGAGGCCCTTCTCCTCGCACAAGCCCTCAAGTACTTCTTCGATCCCGATGTGGACAGTATGATGGATGGCATTGTACGGACGAGCTTAGGGTAGCGTTAGGTCCCCGGTTCGCTCCTCTGATGACACCTTTCTCCTTCAGGTTTGTTGGTATAGCTATTGGTACTGCGCTCGGTAAAGTTGGACAATTCTGGGGTTTCGCATTTATTGGTGAGCATCTCACTAAGAGAGTACGTACGGCATGTTACGGCAAGATGTTACGACAAGTAGTAAAGGTGGCTGAATCCAGCCTTGGTCGTTGTCATTATCATCATAATCAGGAGATAGCCTACTTCGACGATCCTGCTCATGCTCCCGGGCGTCTTACCTCCACCCTCGGCACTTACGCATTGAAATTGAATGTCCTCACTGGAACCCAGCTAGGTAGGATGGCCAAGAGTCACCGGCGTTTTCTGTTCGATCAACTCCCCTCAGGTATATTTGCTCAGCTGGCTGCTACTGCAATCGCCGGTGTCATAATATCATTCTCGGCCTCACCGAAGTTGGCTGCTGTTATGTTGGCGACTCTCCCACTATTGGCGGGATCTGGTCGGGGAATAATGCATGGTGTGGGAACCGAACCGGAGATCTTCTCCCCTATAGGTGCAATAGGTGTAATCTTCGTAACTCGTGAGGACGGTATTGGCAAGAAAGATGACTCGTCGGGACAGGCTAATCAGATAGCCTCAGAGGCTGTCCAGAATCTTCGGACGCTGAGAGCTCTCACTGCCGAGGTTCGAACCCGGGACCTGTAAGATTGTCATGAGATGATTGTTGTTGCCACCGTGATGACCATTCAGATTCGAGATGTTAATCACGAAGTCAGCCATCGAACACGGTAAACCGGCCTCCTTCTCGGGATTCTTCTACGGCTTGTCGAACTTCATGACGTATGTTGCTGTGGCACTGGGCTTTTGGTATGGTGCGGTGTTGATCGATACCGAGGGATTAGCCTTCGATGACACCATTCAAGCGGTTATGGGCGTCTTCTTGTCTGCAGTTGGTATCGGCCAGGTAGTAGCAGTAGTCCTGTTATCATCAAGCGAGAGAATGACCAGCGTTCTTTTGTCAGGCCCTAGCGTTCTTGCACGACATAAAGGAAGCTCGTACTGCGGCTCATGATATCTTCGAGCTTCTCGATCGGCAGAGTGCATGTGATCCCTTATGTCCTGATGGGAGGAAGGCGAGCATATTCAATGTAGGCTGTTGCTACCACTGTAGTTGAATATATCCCACAGGTTGATGATGATTATGCTAATAATACTAATGTGAAGATTGTCTTCGATGGAGTGGACTTTGCCTATCCTCACCGACCAGAAGTTCAGGTCAGCATCAAACCTTTCGATGAGCCACTCTCTAGTATCGTCTTGCTGCTCATCAGATACTCAAGGGTCTCAATTTGGAGATCCCAGCAGGTCAGACGGTTGCGCTGGTCGGCCCTAGTGGAGGAGGCAAGAGCACCGTATTCGCCTTGCTGCAGAGATTCTATGACCCCGACGCTGGGAGAGTGAGTCCTGTTGTTGCTGCTGATTTTATGATGATCAGCTAGTGCAACAGTACTCGATCCTGTTCAGATATACGTCGAGTCGGCTGATCTCAATGCTGTTAATGTATCCTGGTGGAGGTCACAATGCGGTGTGGTATCTCAAGAACCCGTACTCTTCGACCTCAGTCTTGGGGATAATGTTACATACGGGTAAGTGTCATCGAACCTCGTCTAATCTTCCTTGGCGGTCATTTTCGCTGTTCAGAGTCTCGAAAGATGTATCAACTGAGGGACTTGCTAGAGGTGGCTGATAAGGCCGGTATGGCCGACTTTGCCGGTGTTAAAGTTCGATGGGATGCACCATTGGGACCGCGAGGTGGATTGTTATCTGGTGGTCAAAAACAGAGGGTTGCCATAGCTAGGGCCCTGATAAGGAATCCGAGGTACTACTACTACCACTACTGTTACTCGCTGACTCGATCAATGGTAGGTTGATCATGCTAGATGAGGCAACATCAGCATTGGACTCCGCGTCTGAGGCCATCGTACAGGAGGCCATCGATAATCTTACATCATCAGTCCATGGTGACAAGCCCACTACCATAGTAATAGCTCATCGACTATCGACCATTAGAAAGGCTGACAAAATAATCGTCATATCTGAAGGCCGGGTTGTTGAGAATGGTACTCATGATGAGCTCATCTCCAAGAGAGGTGTGTATTATGACCTTCACGAGAAGGGGCAGCAATGATCGCCGTTATGGGCACTTTTTGTATTCGACTCTCATCCGTGTCTTGCCCCTATATGTCATCTCAAGTTTTCTATCCCTTTCATCATCTCATGATGATGATCAGTTGGACGTACTGATGACTATCGATACGTTCCGACGTAAGTTCAGTTTATGCCACGTTAATACTCTCCGTGGTGCCTCTTTCCAAAATGGACTGCAGTGTGGCATCAGTTCCTCGTGGCGCACGCGATACATGACGCGTAGCTTTTGTGTTATATCTCGACTCGTGCTTCAGTGCTCATACACTTGGTATTCAAGTAACAAGGCTTTCAGCTTAGTCTGTCCTTTGTTGCGTTCAAGGGCCCATGCCTGGTGCAAACGTCTGACGAGTCTTCTTCTCCGCCAAAAGCAGCATGTCGCCCAAACTAGCGTCTCTATTGGGGCCTTCAGGTCATCGATCCATAGTGGCTGAGATAGGGATAGAACTGTTCGACTTCGGAGTCGTTGATAAGATCAGAGATGTCTACGCTGTAACCTTCGCCATACGCCACAAAGTCACGCTGGAAGCAACACTCCGTTCGTCATACTGGGTATGTACAAATACAAGTTTTAACAAGTTGAGGTAACCTCTTCTGAAGGTATGCCGAGCCGATGCAGGCAATATTTGTGCTTCAGCTCACTAGTTTCTTTTGATATTACCCAGTTATCACCTTATTGACGGCAATGTTTCGCTTGTCGCTGTTGCTTCGTCTAAGGGTGCTGCAATCTCTAGCGTGGCGCTAGACCATGATATGGCCACATTATTCTACCTTCAACTCGGGACGGGATTACTCCACTCAAGTGCAGTTAGTTTTCCAATCCGCTCGACCATCATCAATGGTCAATTATTTCCAGCTCTACAGATTCGCCACCAAGTATGAGTTATCAGCAATAGGTGAGTGCTCTCTCCTCCCTCATAGACTGTCTTCGAGTCCCTGTTCACTTAGTGTTCGCAGTAATATGTGCTGCTGCTCACGGCACAGCCTTCCCTCTATTTGCTTACGTCTTTGGAGATACCCTCAGTAAGTCTTCGCCATTCCCTTGCTGCAGCCTGCGCAAGATGGTCTCTCAGATGATCTTGGGGAAGGTAGTGACAATGTCGTTGACGCTGTATCAAAGCAGTGCTTGTACATGGTGAGTCTATATAGTCATTGTTCTCGGTATGTATGCAATCATTCTCCAGGTCTACATTGGTATTGGTGCATGGGGATTCTCGTGGGCTTGGCATGGGATCTTCACCGCTACGGCATCTCTGCAAGCCACGCGGTTGAAGATACGATACTTCGAGGCTGGTAATGACAACTAGCATTATCATCACCCTCTCGCACGGACGTAACGCCTGCTTTTCAGTCCTCTGTCAAGATATTGCATGGTTTGATAAGATTAGCCCGGCAGAGTTACCGACTAGAATGACCGAAGATGTTACTAAGGTCATTCATCTCTCATTACCAGACCATTATTGTATCACCATCTTCATAACGTCAGGTACAACAAGCTCTGGGCTTTCGAGTGGGCCTCTTCATAATGAACATGTCAATGGCTATCGCCGGCCTCACTATTGGTTTCATTAGAGGATGGCAGGTAAAGTCACCTCGAGCATCCTTATCCCTGATTATCATACTTGATAGGTTTGCCTTGTCATGCTCGCAGCTACACCGGTTATCATCGTATCAACTACAATGATGGGTATAGTCCTAGCTAAATCATCCAAGATATCACAGACTTCCTACGCTAAGGCAGGGGCTTACGCAGAAGAGGTATGTCCTGTATAATAATGGCATCATGTTCCGATGACCAATGCAGGCCTTGAGCTCTATTCGAACGGTAACAGCCTTTGGTGGACAGCAGCGAGAAATCGAGCGATATAGCTCCGCCCTCGAACAAGCAAGACTAGGTGAAATGGCATTTGCCGCTGGGCGATGATGTTGTATCTCCTCACTGTTGTTAGGTGGAACAAAGGCTGGTCTTTATACTGGTCTTTCCCTTGGTCTTACCTTTGGTGCTACCTACGCCGCCTATGCTCTAACAATTTGGTCAGCATCTTTCTTCTTGTATATTGGTCCGTCATATTCTCTCCCTCAGGTATGGTGGTACATTGGTTCGGGATGGGACTGTCAACTCTTGGACTGGAGTGCCTTACACTGGCGGTGATATAATTGCCGTCTTCTTTTCAGTTCTTATGGGTAGGACATCCTTCTCTGGTACTCTACTTGATCTCCCTCTCTCAGCTACCTTCGGTCTTGGGCAAGCTATGCCCCCAATACAGATCTTCCAGATTGGTAAAGCCTCTGCCGGCGAGATCTATCGGGTCATTGATGAGGAGGTCCCTCTCATTGAGACCTCTATCGCCCGAGAGACGACTTCTACTACCTCATCGTCGAGTACTCCTCCCCCTCCTCCTGTATCCTTCTCTAAACTCTCTTTCCGCGATGTCTGTTTCACTTATCCCAGTCGTCCCGAAGTCCAGGTAATGATACCCAAACTCTGATGATGTATCCATGATATTATCGACCATTCTGTTCAGGTCTTGAGTAACGTCTCTTTCGACATTACTACCGGAATGAAGGTGGCTTTTGTAGGGGAGAGTGGTTCGGGCAAGAGTAATTATTCTTCAATCTCAAAGACCTCTCTACCCATCCTTCCCATGCAGGTACTGTTATGGCCCTGCTCGAGCGTTTCTACGACCCTGTCAGTGGTAAAGTAGAAATGAATGGAGTAGATTATCGCAAATTCGGTGAGGGGAAGCCAACCGCCATACGGTCCCTCTTCGGGTGAGTTCATCATTTTTCACCATTAGTTGGATCATGATAACGTCAGGTACGTTGGTCAAGAGCCGGTACTATTCGCAACTTCTATTAGAAATAATCTCACCTACGGGCTCGATTACACCCCTTCAGAGAGCCAAATAAGAGACGCCTGTCAGAGAGCTAATGTATGTTGGATGGTGGGTTTGAACCAGGGACCTTTGGATTCCAGGTTCACACTTTCATATCCTCTCTACCAGAAGGGTACGATACTTATTGCGGTACTTCTAGTGGAGGAGGCAGTCAAATCTCCGGTGGACAGAAGCAGAGGGTTGCCATTGCCAGAGCATTGTTGAGGAATCCCCAAGTAATCCTATTAGAGCTGCCGTATTGACTTTACCATTACATATCTTCTGTTGTTGAGATACTCCTACTGGATGAGGCAACTTCAGCCCTCGATAACGAAAGTGAGAAGATGGTCCAATCTACAATAGATAAGTAAGGTCCATGTAGGCTGCTCATCATCAGAGTATTGGGGTATATCCTTTCAGACTTCAAAAAGCATCCGGTCTCACCACCATCTCAATTGCACATCGTCTCTCTACAGTTCGGAACTCCGACATAATATTCGTCATGCAGGGCGGAATACTTGTCGAGTCGGGGACACATCATGACCTAATAGGTAACATCATCCTCGACCATCGCTGGTGTCTGCATCATCCTCCACTTCAGGTCGCCCTAATGGCGTCTATTATGCTCTGGTCTCGGCACAGGAAGCCGCTGCGGCAGCTAGTTCTACTGCTCATGCGGGTATGCTCCCACTCAGACATCGAAGGTAATTATGGGAGCCTGTAGCCTGTGATGATGATGATGATGATGATGATGATGCTCATGCTATTGTTATCAGCACATCCAGTGTAGTGAGTGATGGTGGTCTCATACGTGCTCAATCGGCAGCGGCCAAATCAACAGGCTCGGCAGTTTTTGTAGAGAATGAACATTTTGCCGTGGATGAGGAAGCCGAGGAGAAGAAGCGTGTTGAGCAGATCTCAAAAACATACAGAGTGATTCGCCGTCTCTTCTCTCGTCAGTCCGGTGCACCTCACCATCATCAGGTCCCATGGTTGCGACTATTCGGTTTGTCTAAGCCCGAGTTTGCCTATTACCTCCCATCAATCCTGGGGGCGATTCTGTCGGGGGTGGCCATGCCCTTGGAGGCCCTTCTCCTCGCGCAAGCCCTCAAGTACTTCTTCGATCCCGATGTGGACAGTATGATGGATGGCATTGTACGGACGAGCTTAGGGTAGCGTTAGGTCCCCGGTTCGAGCCTCTGATGACACCTTTCTCCTTCAGGTTCGTTGGTATAGCCATTGGTATTGCACTGGGTAATGTCGGGCAATTTTGGGGTTTCGCATTCATTGGTGAACATCTCACTAAGAGAGTGCGGACGGCATGTTACGGCAAGATGTTACGACAAGTAGTAGAGGCTACTGAGTCCAGTCCAAATCATTATTATCATCATCATTATCAGGAGATAGCCTACTTCGACGATCCTGCTCATGCTCCCGGGCGTCTTACCTCCACCCTCGGCACTTACGCATTGAAATTGAATGTCCTCACTGGAACCCAGCTAGGTAGGATGGCCAAGAGTCACCGGCGTTTTCTGTTCGATCAACTCCCCTCAGGTATATTTGCTCAGCTGGCTGCTACTGCAATCGCCGGTGTCATAATATCATTCTCGGCCTCACCGAAGTTGGCTGCTGTTATGTTGGCAACTCTTCCACTATTGGCAGCAGCTGGTAGGGGAATAATGCATGGTGTGGGAATAGAACCGGAGATCTTCTCTCCTGTAGGGGCGGTGGATATGATGGTGAATGTTGGAGGGGATGGTATTGGCAAGAAAGATGACTCGTCGGGACAGGCTAATCAGATAGCCTCAGAGGCTGTCCAGAATCTTCGGACGCTGAGAGCTCTCACTGCCGAGGTTCGAACCCGGGACCTGTAGTACTCAGATCAATATGTGAGAGGTGTTACTATTGTGGTGACCCTTCAGGTTCGAAATGTTGATCATGAAGTCGGTGAGCAAGCACAGTAAGAGGGCTTTCGTTTCTGGCTTCTTCTATGGAATGTCAAGCATCATGATGTTCGGTGCCCTCGCACTGGGCTTTTGGTATGGTGCGGTGTTGATCGATGAGGAGGGGTTGGCTTTCGACAAGATGCTTCAAGCCGTTATGGGCGTCTTCTTGTCTGCGTTGGGCATCGGTCAGGTAGCGTGATAACACATGCTCTATAACCTGGCATACGAATGTCCTTTCAGGCTTTGGCCTTCACGCGAGACATAAAAGAAGCTCGTACTGCGGCTCATGATATCTTCGAGCTTCTCGATCGGCAGAGTGCGTGTGATCCCTTATGTCCTGATGGGAGGAAGGCGAGCATATTCAATGTAGGCTGTTGCTACCACTGTAGTTGAATATATCCCACAGGTTGATGATGATTATGCTAATAATACTAATGTGAAGATTGTCTTCGATGGAGTGGACTTTGCCTATCCTCACCGACCAGAAGTTCAGGTCAGCATCAAACCTTTCGATGAGCCACTCTCTAGTATCGTCTTGCTGCTCATCAGATACTCAAGGGTCTCAATTTGGAGATCCCAGCAGGTCAGACGGTTGCGCTGGTCGGCCCTAGTGGAGGAGGCAAGAGCACCGTATTCGCCTTGCTGCAGAGATTCTATGACCCCGACGCTGGGAGAGTGAGTCCTGTTGTTGCTGCTGATTTTATGATGATCAGCTAGTGCAACAATACTCGACCCTGTTCAGATATACCTCGAGTCGGCTGATCTCAATGCTGTTAATGTATCCTGGTGGAGGTCACAATGCGGTGTGGTATCTCAAGAACCCGTACTCTTCGACCTCAGTCTTGGGGATAATGTTACATACGGGTAAGTGTCATCGAACCTCGTCTAATCTTCCTTGGCGGTCATTTTCGCTGTTCAGAGTCTCGAAAGATGTATCAACTGAGGGCTTGCTAGAGGTGGCTGATAAGGCCGGTATGGCCGACTTTGCCGGTGTTAAAGTTCGATGGGATGCACCATTGGGACCGCGAGGTGGATTGTTATCTGGTGGTCAAAAACAGAGGGTTGCCATAGCTAGGGCCCTGATAAGGAATCCGAGGTACTACTACTACCACTACTGTTACTCGCTGACTCGATCAATGGTAGGTTGATCATGCTAGATGAGGCAACATCAGCATTGGACTCCGCGTCTGAGGCCATCGTACAGGAGGCCATCGATAATCTTACATCATCAGTCCATGGTGACAAGCCCACTACCATAGTAATAGCCCATCGACTATCGACCATTAGAAAGGCTGACAAAATAATCGTCATATCTGAAGGCCGGGTTGTTGAGAATGGTACTCATGATGAGCTCATCTCCAAGAGAGGTGTGTATTATGACCTTCACGAGAAGGGGCAGCAATGATCGCCGTTATGGGGAGTCTACCAGGCAGTTGACCGGTCCTCTTCGTCATGGCTACTCGCCGTGTGTAATCATCTGTTATTCCCCGTTTGTTGTTCTCTCACGTTTTACTCCTTTTTAGCTCTAGTCGTTTCATTTTGTTGTCGGTCATCATCGAGTTTGATACAGTTCGGATGTCTTGCGTTGTTCAGTTCTAGTGGATTCAATTCTTCTCGAGTTTTGGGTTTGAAGAATCTGGCACTCACAAGATAGGCGCGTCCTGCTGATAAAACGCGGGCGGTCGCTCAGATCGTTGGTATTATACAAGTATGCATCATGGCGGCTGATGTAGTTCTGGTCGACCGCAACACAACTCAAGGAGATACCTCAACTCAACTTTGAGTCCTTGAGGCGTCTGGAGTTGAGGAGTAAATCCGGTCTGTTTCTGTCTCCTTGTTTCTCACGGTGCCGCCACTAATAACGCAGTCTGGTCGTACAATGGTGCGGAGTCCTCACCTGAGGTTAGTTTGTGAGACTCCGCCATACCTGTGAAGTTTAAATAAGCAGCAGCCGGTGTCATCGTAGACCATAGCAAGCTTCAGAGCAGGCATACTGTGATCTAACCAGTATCCTGCCAATGCTGTAACTCATAGCAGCAGACATGCGAAGCTTGCTGGGGCACGATGAGCTCGCGAGACCTGGGCGACGTCGAACCGTCCCAGAGCCACACAGGCGTGGGCGAGAGAGGTTAAAATTGAAATCAACTACAACGCACAAGCTACTGTACTTTGTAGACAGTGTAGCTGTTGAAGCACTCATGCAACTAGCCTCCCCAGAGCTCACAAGAGTTTCGCGAACCTGATTGTGGTATTGTCTCCGTCTCCAAACTAAACGCGCCTACTTCGTAACCGGTACCTACACGTGGTTAGTGGTAATGCGGCCGGTCGGCTACAGAGATCCGAGTCACGGCATAAGCACGACTAAATACTGTATTGCATAAAGTAAGATTCGAACCTGGATCGTTAGGTTACTGAAATCGCGGCTGACCGTTACGCCAGCTCAGCTCATCGTGCCGTACTAAGATGTACTCGAGCACCTCTTTAAAGTGGTCTTAACTTTGAGGTTCGTTAATCTCGAGTGCGACGTTACAAGCCCCGCGTTTTGACAGCGTGAACCCGTGACCGGCTTACCTCTTCCCACGCTGAATTGGACGACGAGAATCTGTGTATGACGAAATTCACTCGCTCCCGTTGATCACATCTTCGATCGGAGACAGCGTGTCCGAGTGGTTAAGGAGGTGGACTCGAAATCCACTAGGCTCTGCCTGCGCAGGTTCGAATCCTGCCGCTGTCGTTCGTCGGGCCTTGATAACAATTTCGCCCCGACAATCTGTAGAAGAGCTCATGACTCGTGGGTCACGAAGCCCAGGTATCTAGCTGAAACAACGAGAGCACTGATTTCTTTATCGTGCTGGATAACGACTCGTATTTTCATAATACGAGACTATGCTGCGGTGACTGACTACAAATGGGTCGGTGAGTCAGGGTCCAAGACTCGTAGCCGTAGCCTATGGACTTGTGGTTTCTTCTTATACTGCATATAATGCTGTCCCACAATCGCAAGTCCTTGCAGGATCGTATCCCCGCCTCCGACGTTGGCGAACATCTGCAGTTCATCATCGAAGCATGCAGCGCCCGGTGAGCTCTATGTGGTCGTCAATGTTGTGAGAGCGTGGATGCGGCCCGGACACATTTTACGTGATTCGAGTGACGTGAATCCCCCAAAAAATTGTTCGACGCAAGAGAGTCGTGAATTCGAACCTCGGAGGTCTTTATGTCCCCTATCCCCATTCGTTATGCAGGGAACCTCGGACGAGACTTCTGAGTTCGAGACTGAGGAGTACTGGTGTGGAACGGGGAGCGAAGCAGAAAGCATCAGGGGCGTCACCTGACCAGAGCATCACTGGTGAGGCAACAACTCAGGACAACCCAACTTTGATGACGAGGCTCTTGGAAACCACAGCAGTACCCGACTGCCGAGCGACTACCAGTCGGTGGGGTTTCGGTGTGTCGGGCACACTCGCAACAGTAACTGGTCTGAGCGTAATACGTAACGTGGAGCTAATGGTCAGACCGCGCACAAGAGTCCTGCGGAGGGCAGACACTTGCGGCTAGCTGAGACCGACAGAGTTTTGTGCCACACACAATCTAGGGAACGAGGTAACGACTCCGGCTCGAACTGTACCTCCAAGGACACGTGCTTTCCAATTCATAGCTTGTGAATCGGTTCCACGGTACCAAAAGGGCTAACTTCGTTCGATACCGCTTATTCGACAGAGTCTGAAGTGATGCATTCGGCAAACGGTTCCCAACGTGACACTCCTCCATTCCCCCTTACTAGTAAGATCAACACTCGGATCATTCAACAACAGTCGTTCATAGCACACATGCATGATGGTATGAATCAACAACGATATCTGGTCATACTGGTTTTACTTGTGGGCCAACAAGCCTTCTCTGACGACCAGCTCTTATCATTAAACCCGCCAGAATACCCAATAATGCCCCCATAACGATCAGAATAATCCCTAGGCTACTGAACAGAGCAACAGATCTCTGAATTGCTTTAGCGGCATCAACTTGAAAAGGCCAAGCCTCGGCATGCTTATCAACCCAGAAGAGAGGGAGGAGAGCTTCTTGCGAGAGTTTACCATCCGATGTATTGGCCAGCGGTGTGAAGTGGGAGTTGAACTGGAGCTTTTGTGTACCGTACATCAACGTACCAGTGATGGGCTCAGTCCATATTTCACTGATGAAGTCACGGTCGCCTTGACACGTCTCATGGATGGTACACTTCTTAACCTCAATTCTACCATCACCCGGATAATAATTATCGTCGATAGAGGTCATCTTGCCTGTATCAGCGAAGTGTGGGAGCGATGCATATATTGGTAACTTGATTAGGGTAGGGTCGGGCGAGAAATAATATCCAAGATCAGCTGTGACATGAGGCGACTTACAATCGATACCCGCACTGTAAACAGGATTCTCGCCGTAGCAATTCTCAACTCTAAAGGTCACATCACGTAGACGCCAACGATCAACTTTAAGACCATCCCAATCCATGTCAATAACCGTGTTCTCAAAGGTAACACGATTGAAGACATCTGTTACGAATAGGGTAACCTCAGCCCCTTCTTTATGGTAGGCATCATCTTCTTTACCATTCAGTGTACCAGGTATGTAGCGGATATCATAACCGTCGGCTAGGGTTGGGTCACAACCATACCTCCCAGCTTCACATGTCCCATTAGTGATGAAACTGTCTTGACTCATACAGTCCTTATCGAACGTACATGCATGGGGTACACCATCATACATACGATAATAGAATAGACCCTTCCTACCGTACTTACTGGACACATATTGTTCGCTATGAGCCGTTCTACTACTACCAGCACTACCCAGTGTTATCGGAGTTGAAGTCGCCTTATCAAAGAAATACTCCCCTTTATACCCTAGAAGCTGAGCAATGGTCATGTTGATGAATCTAGGATAGTAATCATAATCCGAATCGTAGTCTGGGCTGTTAGGATCAGTAACAGGCCAGATAGCATGACGTAGAGGATCGTAATTGGATAAGGCATAAGAGCCTGCATACACGATGTGAGTGATGAAGGCAGCATACTCGGACGCTGTGAGCTGAGATTGTAGTATGAACAAGCTGATGGTTGCCTGGGTTTGTTGGTTGAAGTCTGTGTCATAAATAAACCTCCAGATACGTTCTTGGGAATCTGCTGAGTATGTAGCCTGTATGGCATCCCTCCTACTGCGATGCTCTTCTATATTCTCATCATAAATGCAACTGGCAGTCTGACGATGGTGTAGAGCTACACAACCAAAGGTGTAGGCGAAGAACTCACTACCCATCTCAGTGGGTGGTAGTGAAGCTGCCAATACATCACCATTGGGTAGAGAGGATGTAAACAAGGGACCAAGGGCCTTCAGAGAGAGCTCACCACTGAGGCCTGCTGATGGACCAAGCAATAGCGAAAGGGAGGAGTGGAAGTATTGCATTTTAGCAGCATTCTCGGAGGTTGTGAACTGCCCAAGTACAGGTGTCTTCAGTGTTGCTGGTGCTGTATCAATACTACCCGTCAATGTTCGTGCCACACTCTGTATAACACCTAAAACCCCGAGTACCTCAAGCGTGCCCAGAGGGGTGGCCTCCTGGCCTTCGAAGAACATTGTCCCGAGTAATGCAATGTTGGGTACGATAATCCTTTGTGACATTCTATCATCAACATAAGTATCATCACCATTAGCTGGTACGAAAGTGTTGACCTCTTCCCATCTCGCTATACCTTCTGTATCCCATAATTCAATATCACTCAAGTCCTGTATGTTCTCATGAGTGCTAGCTAGGAGGATGGGTTCTAGCTCCTCGATGATGGGCTTCTTACCCTCTAGTAGTATCTCTTTGGGATTGGTGACGGTGTAAGGGTAGAACGTGTATGGTAGGCCATAACGGCACATATCAGGTTTAACGCATCGCCCTTCCTCATCATCCTCATCACACCAACCACTCCATATCTCGATAGCCTTAGTATCGGGTTTAGTATCCGATAAGCACACCTGCCGAGCAGCGGCAGAGCTCATGAGCCAAGCTTGATAGGCCAATCCAGGACAGGTTAGATCTCCAAGAAGCAAGTTGGAGCATTCCCCTTCCACCTCCTTAGTGTTGTCTATGTATCTCATCTTATCAATACCATCGATCAGGGTGGGGTAGAATAGCGTTCTTACGACTATGCCGAATACTATGAGTATTAGTGCAAGAGTACCGCATACTCCACCACAGGTGAAGAGGAGAGTAGGGCTTGCTCTGGCACATGGATTCATCATCATCTTCATCTTAATAATGATGATGTCGATATTAATGCTAATAAACTAGCAAACTGTTATGATGATGTTAAGCACCACTCATTGACAACACCACAAACTGATGAGGGTAATGGGAAAGCCGATAATGCCTCTACTACCACCATTATCATCATTATTCCCCTTAAACGACAAGTATAACGTAATGCGACTCCTCCTCCTCGTCGTCCTTATCCTCTAGAAGGAGCAGAGCCACCGCCAGGAGCAGCAGCAGTAGCACCAGTAAGTAACATGTATCTGTGATGATGATGATGTCCTACACGTCCTCGTTGTAACCCCCTTACGAGTTGCCCTCCTGCTTCTGTACTCTCTCTAATGCACGCAAAGTAGGTGCCACTTGTGATGTCTACAACAACAACAACAAGATGAGTACGAGCAGCAGCAGCAGCAGCAGGGGGATGTACATTTATTGTACTCAGGTAGGCAAGTACTACTACCTCTTGTCTGCGTTTGATATCGTTCTGTATTCTATTAACTCTTCTCTCAACATTCTTCCAATGAGGGCCCTTACCATGGAATCTCCAGGACATAGTCCTACAAGAGCAGCAATAACATAGAGGTGAAGGTGCTGATGCTGTTGTTGTTGTTGTTGTTGTTGCTACCTGAATGCCTCTTTAGCGCTCTGTACTCTACCAAATTCATCTCTATGATCAATCCTCAGCTCAGCTTCCTCACTGGTCATGGGACGTTTACCAGGGTCACTACGAATGCATCAACAATACTTACAACACTACTTAGTATCATCATAGTAAGGGACTTACTAGGAGTTGAAGGAGTCTTGGTCACCGGACATCATACCTGATAGGGGGGGTGCTGGTGAAGGTAGGAAGAGAGGTAGGATGTGTGGACTAACCTCTTTCAACGAAGTATCTTATAGCACATGCTGCACCATCATCAACCTTCTGGTCCTGCATGGCCTCGTCTCTTGCCTCAAACTTAATAATATAACAATAACCATGACCATCCTTCTACTACTACAGATAGGTAAGTGTATTACATCATGATCTGGGGCCTCCTCCTCCTCCTCATCCTCTACCGCCTCTCCAGTGGCATTGGACGATAACTCCATGTCGTCATCATCATCATCACGGTGTTCTGATGTTGTTGATGACGCTGTCTCGGACTGCTTACCACCAGTACTCCTAAGAACAGCATGATGAGCACACAACAGCAGCATAGCGTCTCTGACTCACTCTGCAGCCAACTCAACACCCCTCCTAGCAGCCCCCTTCAACATCCTTCTACGGGACTCACGGTACCTGTATGTGGTATGATTATGATGATGAGGAAGCAGCGTATAGGATACGAACGGTCTTACGCTCGTTGTGCGGCGAATTCCTCATCCTTCTGGGCCTGCTTCAACTCTACTGGAGTCTGTATGGATGCACAAAACTCACTAGCCCTGCTCATTCTACCACCACCACCTGGACAACAACTATTCATTGCCATCGCGGATTATGATAATAACGGATCAGCATCATCCACGTAACATGTGTAATTGTTGACTGTCATACTACCATTGTCATCATTCTTGCCTCCTTGTTGTTGCAGGTGGTCATCATCGTCATCATCGTCACCCCCCTCCATTTTCTCATCTTTCACCTATACCATGGTCATCTCCCGCTTACACAGTATGAGCACCCTGCCTACCTCAGCCCCTAGATGGCTTTGAACGTAGGATGCTCCTGTGTCTAGATCGATAACACCACCAGCATCACCACTAGCAGCAGCAGGACCCTCCGAGCCCTTCTACTAGCTCCTCCTTCACAAGTGATCGAGCCTTCACCTAACACAGATCGAGGGGAGAATCGAACGCTATACCATACGAAAGGAAACCAAAGGCCCTAACTGACTGGACTATCCTGCTTACTTTCTGCTCAACCATCTTCTGGCGTTCAAGCTGCCTATAAAGCTCCTGGTCTTCTTCAGCATCCTGTAGATCATCATCATCATCATCCCCAGCATCAGTGGTGCCCATCGTCCTCTTAGGAGGTGGTATACTAGATGAGCAGCAGCAGAATGATGATGCTGAGTACTCGTACGGAGAGTCAGCTTACACTATATCCCCTCCTGCCTCATCCTTATTATCCTCTTCACGGAGTTTGCTAGTTCGACGACGCATGGCTTTCCTTGCCTATCATGTTCAGCAGCAGACATCATGCTGCTTTCATCCATCCCAAGTAGTACCTCTTTATTCCTCCTTTTGATGAACTTGGCTGCCTCCTTAGTATCCATAACATCCGACTGTATGTGTATATTACCCCCAGAGACTACAGGAGCAGTAGTGGTAGAGGGATACCACAAGGATGAATGCTACCAGATTGCATCATTGCTCTCCTCTTGTTCTCTTCTGTCAACTCCTTGAGCCTAGCCTCTACATCCTGTGTTAACTCCGGACGAAGTGTTTGCTCACCTGTAACAACAACCCCCAACTACGATGATGATGACGAGGAGGAGTGGTATCCATTATTACCATTTTGGGTAGAACTACTAACAGCCAATGTAAAGCCTCTCCGCCTAGCATCTGCTGCTGCCCTCTCTTCTACTGTAGTATACCTGTAGTATGGAGGCTCATCATTATGATCATGATGATGGTGGTAATGCTCACTTATCGAGTATACCATCCCCTCCTCCTCCATTCTCCTCGTCTTCATTATCATCCCAGTGAAGTGTCGGATCCCAGGCACCTAGCAGCAGTGATCTGTCATCATTATAATGATGAGTATGTATCCATACTCCGTCGTTTCTCTTTCCTCCATATATCCTCCTTCTCCTTCTGTGCTAACCCCTGAGGTCCTCCTGCCTCCTCTAATACCTGATACCATGATAATACATGATGTGAGACTAGTGCTCATGATGATGACGCTGTTGTTATTACAATCTCATCATCATCACTATCCTCTTCCTCCTCTGTACCACAAGCCAATATCGGCTTATCCTTCATCGTTAATATCGTCTCACCTAATAATACATCCCAGTCATCATCAGCGTTATCATCATCATCATTACTACCCTCCCTAAGGTCCTCAACATTATGTGCAACCTTCAGTCGTACATCCGCTACCCCCTCGTCATTAGCCCTACTAGGACTGCTGCCTGTACGGTGCTTCTTACTCGGCGGCGGCGGCGCAGCAGCAGAGGCACCTTCATCTGCCGTCACGTGAGTGGGTTGTGACGAGGACGACGAGGCTTTATGTCTACCTACTTAGTAACGACGACAGGACGTCGTCAGCCCGAGTAAAGGACTGCATGATGATGTTATTACTTCGTTCAACCCAATCAGCTGCTGACTCAAGCGTGGAGGATGCCTCCCCCAATGTGGTACCACTTACAAGCTGTTCGTGTATCTAGTGATGATGGTAGTAGTAGAACTGGTAATAATAGTGCTGCTAATGATGATACCCTCTTATCACGTCTTTTCCTTATAGCGGCCTTAGCATCATAACCCTCAGCATCGTCGTCATGCTCGTCTACTAACAACTTAGGTTTCTCTGAACTTCCCTCTGGGGCCTGAGTACATCGTGAAGTCGCTGATGATATCCTCCTCATTACTATTACATCATTATTATCATTAGTAGTTAGCTTCCTCAGACCTAGCTTCTCCCTCAGTTTATTACTCTCCTCCACCGTCATGCTAACCTCCTTCGTAGCAGCCGTGGCACTACTCTCAGGATGCCCTTCCCTCTGCTGCTGCTGCTCTTCATCATCATCATCAGGTTTAGCCGGCGCCGAACCAGTAGCAGCCTGTAATCTCCGAGATCGTCTCGGTGATTGAGGAGGCATGATGATGAGGATAGGACTACTACTGCAAGAGGATGTACAGGCGAGAGTGCCGCCGCCGCTACCCATCTAGTGGAACACATCACCATGTAAATGATGGAAACGTGTGAACAGCAGCAGCAGCAGCAGCAGTGTAGGCTGTTATAATCATTTACTTATCGTTTGTTGTCATCATCATCATCATCATCGCCATCATCTCTATTCAACGAACTGGCGGTTATGGTAATGCCTCGTGTAGTGCAGTAAAGAGGTTGGATGCCTCGTCCTGAGCATGTGTTAGCAACTCCGGCAGTAACTAAGATGGAGCAGCAGTGTCCACCGCAGTAGTGATGGTGGTGGTGGTTGTAGGCTGTGTACATGGGGGTCCATGGCCATGGATGACGATGCTTCCTCTCGTAGTATCATTTGCCATTTCCACATACTCACTATGCATCCCTTTCTATCCACTCCTACCGCCAATACACCTATCACCAATACACCATCATCAGCACCTCCCTCCCTCCCCCTCCTCCTCCTAGTAGTAGTACCTCTACAACACTTAGCCTCGGCAGCACTAACATCCACTACCATCCTCGGACCATTGATACCACATACCACACATACAGGTAATGATGACACTAATGGGGCTATATCCTGGCCTAACATACATATTCTAGCATAGATGATGATGATGGTGTTAGTACTACCACGAGAATCTCCTTCCTCTAGATTTATAGAAGGCTTCTCACCCTCTTCCAGGGGTGGTATTATCGTTACTTTGGGTATCCATAATCTGATTATTATAACAATGATTGTGGTAGTAGTGATCGTCCACTTACCCTCTAAATGCTGCTATAATAGCTAATGACGATAGCTCCACCACTGACGGGTTTATGATGCCGGTGATTAGAATATCAATGGATATCGACCTAGTACGGGATACAGCATGGAGCCATGCACATGCCTAGTACCATGCAAAGGGTTCATCCTTATCAATCAATAAGCATGACTCATCTATCCCCCTCATCATCAATACAGTCAATGCTGTCTGCAACTGTTGTGCCTCTGACACAATGTGAACATAATCCACTACCTCTCGAAGCCCGATAGCATGATCATCATCATGACCCTTCGTACCTTCTGGCTGCTCGGGACACTCGATACCCAATTGTATCAGTCCTATATGCTTATCCTTGTCGGGTAATACAACAACATCAGTCTGTTGAACATATGGGACAGGATAGTGGGTAATAGTCTCATTACTACCTTGATGCCAACTATTATATCAGTGTCATCACAGTGTAATGTTGAGCTTGAGTTGGCAGCGCTTATCGTGTCAGTGGCTATGGATACTGGACGTCTATCATGGCAATTCTGATATGAGGAGTATCTCGGCATTAGTCCATCATTAGTACTACTACTACTACCCTTCCATCAGCTCTAACTCCAGCAGTGAGCCCATTCGATAAGAATACCTGCTCAGCTTCTGACGTTAATGTACCGAGGTTGCCCACTGATTGTGCCATGATCACAACAACAACAACCACAGGCCAACTACAACAACAACAAGCGGATAAGATTACTACTACTACTAGTTATTATAACCCAACACATGGACCACATGGAAAGGGTACAACATGGTAGAGATTATCAATGATATGTCGATACCGCAGCTAATTGCCTGAATTGTAGTATGAATGCTGGTATGAGTCTGGCACAGAGTATATACGCAGTGGCTGCCATAAGAGGCATGTATAATAATGTTACTACTAATGATAACCAGAAAAGGTATGGTGATGTCTTTGAACATAATAAGTCCAATTCACACGCTATACTGCTTTCTTTGAATGGTGGACAGTACTGAGTGATGATGACGATGATGATGGATACAACAGCTGGAGGAGGAGTGGGTATTACTGATGTAGTTTTAGTCCATGATTTACATGCATCACCAGGTAAGCATTTATAACCCTCTCGTTCCACGTTAGTCTGAACACAAGTACCAGCAGTATTGATATTATCATTGTGACTCATCATTACGATAGGGTCCATACACTTGACACATTGATGGACCCCTAAGAATCCTATATTCTGTGATATGATGAGGGTACCCCATGCCAATACAATAAATTGTACCATGCTGATAGTAAACAATACTAATGTGATACCGGCCCACATAACATCAGACCCATACTCGGTAGTACCTATGTATCTGGAGGGGAGATGACCTGAGAGTGTTAGTAGTATTATTATTACAAGAAGACGAATGCTTGGAATAGGGCGAAGAATGCTAATGCAGTTAGGTAGGCAGACAATGGCTCCTCACAACTCTCTGCTCTAAGTTGGGCTAGTACCACACCAAGCATTATACATAAGAATGACCCCATATTTAATGCTACCAATGCACCTGGAATACTATGGTTACGAACATGATGATGATGGTGATACAATCACCACTCAGACCCTTAGCAGGGTTCTTGAATAATATTGACGGGCCTCCACCTCTACGACGCTGGTTTAATATCGATAACATTGCCACTACTATGATGATCAGCAGTAAGCATGTACCCCCCCAACTTGTGGTACACAACAGAATCATTGTGATAATACTCGAAACTCGTTGTATACTCAAATACTCATACTGTTGTAGTAGTAAGGGTAGTCGATGATAATAATAAGTGATGAGGATGATGATAAGCTATGTAAGGAGGCTCTAAGCTAACTGACCGCAATCAGCGATGACAACGGGTGCTGAGGTCTTCCCCGACGATGATCCAACAGCCTCCATCTTCTTCACAACATCCATACCGTCCTTAACCTGTAAAGAGACGATGCTACCTCTACTACGAAGATAGATGGTGTTACTACCTTTCCGAATACAACATGCTTGCCGTCTAGCCAGGTACATTTAATAGTAGTAATGAAGAACTGACTACCATTAGTATTACGACCAGCATTGGCCATGGACAAGTCACCCGGGCCACTGTGATGAATCTTGAAGTTTTCATCTTCGAACTTAGATCCATAAATAGACTCACCACCAGTACCATTACCAGCAGTAAAGTCACCACCTTGGCACATAAACTCCTTTATAATTCTGTGAAATGAACTGCCTTTATAGCATAATGGTTTACCAGATTTACCAATACCCTTCTCACCGGTGCAAAGGGCACGAAAATTCTCAGCAGTCTTGGGTACAACATCAGCGAATAGTTCGAAAGTGATACGTCCAGCAGGAGCACCACCAATAGTGATATCAAAGTATACTGTAGGGTTGCTCATGGTTGATGATGAGTAAGATGCTGATGACGATGACAATAAACAAGGTCAAAGAGATATCTCGCTCGCCCCAGATCGATCAGTTATGAAGAACGCAAGATGTGGTTGGTAGTTTTATTAAGTACAGCTGCTGCTTTTGTCATCATTGATGATTACATGATGCATGATGTTTATTACATCTTATAATACTGAGTAGCCTGTGGACGACACCATTATTGGTGGTAGTTCCATGGCGAGGAGGTGATGTAGATACTGATCAGGACAATGATGATGATACTAGTAATACACTCAGTAACAGCATTACCAGTAGTGGAACAGGATAATTTGTTATTGTAACGTTGGTGGGGATGGTGATGATGATCTACGAGTGTTTCAGCTCGAATCAGTGAAGAAGGATTACATGAAGGTGATGTGACTAAGCGCTGTTGTTGTTGGTGTATCTGTATCATGATGATTCTGGATGTACTGCTTTCATGGGTATATTACTGAGTGTATAGTTGGTGTAGTTATGGTAAGGAGTCGACTCACGGCTGAACATAATGCTCTAATCGAAGCAACAGTTTTGGATTGGGACGAAGTTGTACCAATACCAGTAGCTTCGATAGCCCTATCATCATCATGGTGGCCTTTAAGTGCCTAATAACACTAATTCGAGTATAGGGTATAACACACATTACCAGTACGGCAACAGCTCTATGTTCAATACTCCCTCCTCCTCCTGTTGGGCACTGCCATTCCATCGGTGTACTACTGGAATACTCTTCCATTTTCCTAATAACTACCGCGTCACTAGCATGGAAGTATCTAGCATGAATCATGATACAGGAGTTACAGAACAGGGTAGCCTACTACTCTCGGCTAAGGGCGGCTGTTGATGCTGATGCTATATCCGCACCTTCACCAGTACATCTGATGATACGACTCTTATTATTCCCATATGACTCTGCTATGTTGTCACTTATGCAAATCTCAACATGTATCACCGGACAGTTGGTTTGTACCTACGAACCGTATCATGATGTGGATGGTGATGGTGGTGGTAGTATCCTACCACAGGACTAGGTAGCCCAGCATTCGGTCGAACAGCTCCTTCTGATGGTGATGGTGAGTTGATAAGCCTCTTTGTAGTTGATGATGATGATTGTGGTGTAGAGGGGTAGGGTGATATCCCAGCTCTGATTGTGAACGCTTTCAGTTGTAATATATAAATAGATGATGAGTAGGACTGATGATGGTAGTAAGCTACAGGATCATCACAGCCAATTGCAGCAGTATCATCATATGCTGCTGCTGCTGATGGTATCTAACATTACTAATACTACTCTAACAGGAGGTACATAGGTTACCCTTGGTGATGGATAGAATTCGATACTACCATCCCTCAACGACAGCATCGCTCCGTCGTCGTCAATTCTACCAGAGGAAGGGGTTTGAGCATTGGACGACGGCAACAACATTCTACTGATGATGGTAGACGATGATGATATGAATCGATCAAAACTTGCTCTCTCACGCACTCTTGAGTTTCCCTCACGCGTCGGTTGATCACGACTCTTACTGGCGTTGTCATCATGCCTTCTTCTCCTACTACTTCTAGCAGCCCTACTGAGGGCGGCAAGGCAGCTACTTCTACTGGCGCTGATGCTACTAAACGGGATGAGGCAAGATCACTGGAGAAGATTACGGATTACATAGAGGTAGTGGTGGTGATGGTAATGGGTAGGTAGTAGTAATGGATACTCTACAGGAGATTGAGGGGAGGAAGAGTGTTGATACGAAGGTGATTGAGCAGAAATTGAAGGAATTGAAGGTGAAGAAGGAGGCAACCAATAGAGCACGACAAGAGAGGTCAGTCATTATCATCATGACCACTGTATGATGATTGTGGTGTGTGGTAGGGAGCGGGAACTGATGAAGGTGAAGATATCTAAGGATGATGTTGAGGTATTAGTAAAGGCGTTTGATTGCTGTCCTAAGTTAACTGAGGACGCAGCATCAATGATACTACGTGAACAGGATGGTAATCTTGAGAAGGCATTGAAGTATGTTATACACCAACTACCTACTACAACCACCACCAACTGAATACTCCTTCTACTCACCTCTATGCTACTTGTGTTAAGTCCTATTATTAACACGACTCTATTATGATGATAATGATTATGCTCATCATTTGATGAGATGACAACAGCTACTATGGTAGGTTATACTCCACATTAGTGGAATGTCTTATCATCATTATCATCATGCCTACTGCGCATGCACATGATAACTGTTGTAGCTGGTACTACTACGGCTACATACTTGTGGTACGCTTATCAATGCCACCACCACCACCACGACCGTCCTCTATATCATGCTGCTGGTGTTTATGGGCTATTAATAATGGTGAGTTGGTATCACCACCACCATTGTCGTCTTCAAGAGACTGTCGTTCCTCCTCTTTAACTTCCGTATGGCCCCTTTCTTCTGTTGCATCAGTAATCGGCGATGTGCCTACAGGATGGGTGTATGCAATACTAGTACGAGTGGACTTACTCTGGTAGTCCTTCTATTGTCATCATCGTAATGATGATGGTGAACTGGTGATTTCGATGATGATGATGATGGTTGTTTAGGCAAGCATAGAGTAGAGAATATTGTAACTAGACCGAGTATGATTGATATCATACTGAATAGGTACCTGTGATGTATGACTTATTAGAAGGTACCTCTCTGGTCATCTCACCCATATCCAACTAGGAAAGAATTTTCCATGTCTCTCAACGAATACTGCCACTTGTCTCTCATCATAGATACTCTCCTCTTCCACAGCCGCCCTCCCCTCAGGCCCTTGTCCACGGTTTATCACTTCTGTATATGAGTCAATCATCCTTAGGACCGATGTTACTGATGCCCGACCTGATAATGATGATGATGATGATCACAGTCTAACTTCCCTCCCCCTCCTCCTCTTCTACTACTACTATTACCATCTCCCAGATGCAATAGTAGATCCTCGTCTGGCCTCCTCCACTAACGGCTCTAGCGTATCAGTCTTGGATGGTGGATTCTAAGAGGGCTCAGCAATAGAGTCATACTGGGATATTCTTATTACCATAATCCATTTTGATAAGTCAGCCACCGATGCCGCCTGTTGACGTTGGAAGTCCTCTAGTGTTAGCTTGAGCAAGGGGGATGAGATATCCCCTACAGGTAATCATAAAGTAATGCGTTGTGTATTATGACGTATTACTCTTCACAAGAGTAGAGATCTCCTGACGTAATACTAGTATTGATGCAGCTATCTGCTTGAACCTCTCCTTGAGCCCAGTGATAGCGATGGACTCGGCACCCGTACTCAATGCATGGTTAACTCTACCATACAGTTGTTGGCAATGGAACGACATCCTCTCTATCAGCTTATGGGATTTACTCAACGCCTAAGGCATGATACTAGCGTATCAGGCAATCACCAGCAGCAGCAGCATTATGTTAATCATACTACCATAGGGATGGTGGCGAGGCCTTTGAAAAGTACTCTTAGGACCGAGGTATCTCCCTTTACTGCCCCTACCAGTCTTTTACCACTATTCTTCATCTCTGTTATTGTATTCTTCTGAACAGTAAAATGATAATGTGAACTATCCTTGAGTAGATGATACCACCCCCACCACTGCTACTACTACCAACTCCCTGGCATCCTCCTTCACATTGGACATGATCTTTACCCCTGCTAGCCTTAACTCTCGGACATTCATGAAGAGGCAGCCCAATACAGTCTTCGATGTCACATCATCGTCATCATCGTCATCATGGCGAGGAGGCGTATGATCACCTGTAGGGTATTTTCATAGATGGATTATGGTGTTACTTTAATCATCATCATTACCACTAGCATTCTCAAGAGCGATCATCGGCAGTGATGATGATGATGATGATGATGATGTCATGAACAATGGTTGTGCCAATTGAACTACTCTTGTTGTCTCATCCCTCAGCTTAATGACAGTATTATTCCTAGTGAGGGATGGATACCATACCTTACGATGATCCTGGCCTTTGTTGTATTACCCTTCCAATGTGATCTCCTGCTGTATCTTCTGCATGGATTGATAAAGTGAAGGAGCTGAGAGTGATGATGATGATGATAAGGCGAGTGATGTTCATGGATGATGAATGTATTACGTATGAGACCATGAGGTCCATGAAGATAATCAAGTAGGTCCTCTCTGATGGCCAGCTTGGAGAGACTGATCATAGTCAATATGAGGGAGGCGAGCACAGGACATGGTGATGCAAGGCGATGTGAGCCCTCTTACCTTGCCACTGTTGCTGTTATACCTTGTATAGGGACATCGGATGCCTTCTTTACTTCTATCTTCAACTCATTCTTATCAGCTAGACTCTCGACAACCTCTGTCGTACTATCCTTCAGCGCCTGATTTCATCATAATCATAATCATAATCATCATCATGATGATGATCATGCTTGTATTATCAACTCACCCTAGTAGCCTTTGATAGATGTATTGTAGCATCAGCCTTGGTTGTTGCATTATCAAGTAGGTCCATCTGGGCTAGTGTAGAGGCCGTTGATAACATCCCTGTTACCTGTTGTGACTGCAGTACAATATAACTAGTACCACATCTTCAACAACTCCTGGTTATCACTATTATTACAGCATCTTCCTGCTCTGGTGTTTCTGGTAAGAGGAAGTAGAATAATCTATCCGACTTGAATACCTTCTTAATAGGTACATCTAATACATGTATGGCTGGGCCATACACCAATACTCCTAATACACCTGATGCATCCGTCATGAGAATATCATGATATTATTAGCTGGTGTTGATTACCGAAGGATACTCCCATAACTAGGAACCATACTAGCTTATTTCCTATCTTGTTTGAATACCATACCAATCGTACCACTACTTCTACCTCCACCACCATCATGATGATGATTCGGAAAGCACCAGCCGATGAGTAGAATGATGAATGCTATCGAAAAGGATAATAACGATAATGATGTACATACCTATGACGGTACTGTAATAATAATGGAATGATTGCAATTATCACTACCCCGGTAATGATACTGATGAATCGTAATATTGCCATCTTATCACAGTCAATGAATAGATCACAATGTGTCCCATCGTAGCTGTTGAGGGGTATAACTAATGTATCATCATTATCTACCAGGCAATGCCGTCCTTGGTAGAAGAATGATGATGACCTGGTATTTATGATGACCGGTCCTCCTAGTAGTGAGATACCCTACTTCTCTTGTTTGGGCGCCACCATCATCACCACCCTCCATCTCCGTACAGAACCGCATGAGCTTATATTCACAGGTGGCTTGGACGTCATTACGCTTCCAATAACTGACCAACACGCGTTAATGTGGGATGATCTTCAGATAGCACATAGATCCTCTATCATCATCACCATCATCTATGACATCATAACCACCCCTCCCATTCTTTCTACCTTCTCATGCCAGCATTATCTTCTGAGTCATCAGGTAGGTCACATAAGTCTTTAGCGTATAGACTTAGCAGGGATGCCTGTACCCTGATGATGACCATGACGACTACTGCCCCAGAGTATACTAATACAGAAATTATTACCATGCTACTGTAACCTTATTATGAATAATAGCATCTCCTCCACTGTTAGGAACACCAGCAGTGATTCTTCCGAGTATTGGTATCATCTGTAGGGTGATGACGATGATGATGATCGACTACCTACTCCTATTCAACACTGATCCTCACACTGAATAATGATCTTGCTTTATTGAATCGTTTCGCTGTTTGTAACACATCACTTGGTGCTAGTTGTACATCCAATGCTTGCCATCTAATAGGGAGGGGGTAGTAGGATGATGATGATGATGATGATGATGATGATGATAATAATAATGTTCATCACCTCCGTAATGATTACCTCGTAGAGAAATAATGCCAATACCAAGCACGCAATGCATGATAGGGTTAGTATGAGTATCAATGGCCGCCAAGTATTATCAGAATGTCGTGAGGGCGGCGGCGAAGCAGCAGCAGGATGATGAGGAGTCATTACTGATGGGGATGATGTGAATGAACTGGGTTATCATCGAGTGGTGTATATATCCTCATTGCCTGTGATTTGGATGGAACATAACCGTATGTGCTGCATAACATACAATGAAGGATTGCTTTATGATCATCGATTAACAACGCGACCCACGCCTCTGGCCTGCATGCTCTATGATCATCTATTAACAACGCGACCCACGCCTCTGGCCTGCATGCTCTATGATCATCTATTAACAACGCGACCCACGCCTCTGGCCTGCATGCTCTATGATCATCTATTAACAACGCGACCCACGCCTCTGGCCTGCATGCTCACCTTATGCGGTAGTAATGGTGTGACGAAAATGATAATGATTATAAACACTACCGGTACGATGAGTGATACATAAGACGTGTAACAAGTTGGTAGGTAATGCAAGCACCAAGTACAAGAACTCCCTCCAAGATGCATGATCGATGATGATGAAGGATGTTGTAGATGCTGGTGCTCTCCACTGGTCACCAGTAGTTTGTGCGGTCAGTTTCGACTGTTTGCGCACCACCAGGTGGTGACCACCTTACAAGTTGCCCTTCTCCGCCGCAGACTATATGCCCTATCCTCCGAACCTGTGTTTTCCCTCTGACATCTCCTCCTACTCCACAGGTTACGTCCATGCGGGTATCTCCATCATAATCCTCTCCAGTGCACTCCGTACTTTGATTCTCCACTCACCATCGTCACTATCTCCGTCGACATCGGGTCGATTCTCATTGCTGTAGTGATTATCCGTTGATATCATGGTCATCATAAACATGGTTATTGGGTAAAACTAGGAGCAGCAGCATTCCTGTTATTACTGTGATGATGATTGTTAGAACAACAGCATCAGCAGCAGCAGCCGCCGAGTGGTACTGGGGTATCATTATTACAACACAACAGAAAGTATTAAAGGAGGACTGGTAAGCTACTGTGGTTGCTATTGCAACTGCTGCTTCGCTTGTCACCACGTGTAGTTGAAAAATGATGATCATCAACATGCTTACGATGAGTCGTAGTCGGCATCACTGTCGTGTATGGATTCAATGCTTCCCGTCAGACTATCCATCTCACGTTTGTTACCAAGATGATTCAAGTTCACGTATCTGATAGGAGTACATCATCATCCTCGGCATCGGTAGTAGTAATGGTGGTGTCGATAATATTACACATCAGTGCCGTAACCATACAATGACTGGACATGTAGATCCCCTCCGAAGTACCTGAAGGATACGACACTAGTTGTACAACTAGTGTAGGGCCAGTAGTAGTGGCGTAGTGACAGATGTCATTATTACTTGGCATATAGTCGCGATAAGGGCAGCCCAAAACCATAGCCAGCCATCTCATTCCAACGCATATGATTAGAATCCATACTACGTAGTAACCCCCCTCTGAAAGATGCATCATCCTCATCACAATATCAACAACAACAGCAGTAACAGCAACAGCAGCAGTAGCAACAGCCCTACAGTCTCCCATCATCTCTTGTCGCACTGTCATGTGTGTTTTCATTAATATCACCAACTGTTGTAAATCCGTACAGGAAGGCCTATAAGACGATCAGTTGCTATCGATTATGAATCGTGTTGTCCAGTTGCTCAACAGTTGCTGGGCCTGCCCACTGGGGAGCAGCACGACCACCCGTCCAACCACCAAGATCAATGAAGAAGTGTATTCCTCAACAAAACACTCGATCTCCCCAGACACGATCAAGTCGAACCCCGGAGAACAAAACTATACTACCCTACCCGGGGATCGAACCCGGAATCTCCACCTTAGGAGGGTGGCGCCTCATCCATTTGGGCCAGCAGGGCGAACGAAAAGATGCCAAAGACGGCAGTCGGCCCAAGACGATCCACGTTAATACTTTGTCACCATAAACTGACCTTTTTTTTGAGCTCCGGTCTCATCCCTCCTCCTTGATCACTAATTTTCATGATAACATCAAATTCACCTAGCACCAAGATGCTCCCACCCTCCTCCTCCTCCTCATCATCATCATCATCATGCTTTTACCTTTATGAAACTCAACTGTTACTGGTGGTATATCATCATCCTCCAACAATATAAAATTAGCATCCCCACCATCACTACTGCTATTCCTCCTTTCACCTTGAACTCGTTCTATTGATGATCTATTATAAAGATAAGAGCATCACAAAGATTCCTCAGTAACTACTACCTCAGACTATTCTTGAGGATCTCCTGTGCTATATAAGCGATATGTTCGGGTATGTGGGCAAAAGAGAAGTCAACCTCACCCAGCAGTTTAACCTTACATCAGACATTGTTGTCGCTACTCATTTGTAACTATCACTACTACCTTTGGACTAACACCATACAGTGATTTACATAAGATTGACAAGCTCGATGCAACATCCCTTACGATAATGCCAGGAGTACAATTCTGATGATAACAAGTTAGTAGACTATGCAGACTTGTCCAGGTTGTGGTCCATTACTACCACTTACACTAACTAGGCCATGTGCAGTACAAGGGGATACTGTTGCACCGTCCTCCCGATGATCATGATGATCTTTTTCTTCGTCATGATGTTTACGTACCCCATCATGTAAGGCTGTATAATGATCTGATGCGTGATATCTCCACATGTGATGATAATAGCAAGTGTTGTTGTTGTGGCTGTTAGTACTACTACTACCGATTAATAGCCTTGTACCAATCCTCATTGTAAATAGCTTATCGAGGAATCTATTCATCTCCTCTAAGCCTTTATAATGCCTGTACCACACCATCCTCCCCTACTCCTAGTTATCAGCATTACTTTAATTCCCTGTGTCCTATCTGTACCCATCTTATTACATCTCTAGCATCCATAGCCTAATAGTATTCATATCACATCAACGACATGTGATGATTATTATGACCTGCTGATGTAGTACATCTCTGAGAGTATCGCACTCGTCCGGTGTTGTTATATTAGCGGGTAATGACATTACCCTATTGAAAGTGTCCAGATATAAAGTATATACCTGTTAGTATCATGACTACTATCATCATACATTATCATCATCACCACCCTCGTCATCATCATTACCTTATTCATATGTTCATTACTAGTACATATATATGGTAAACGATGAAAATCGTACAACCGTTTTGCCAAGCGTAGAGGTATCTCATTACGAAGGAACTGCCATGGACAAGAAGATAAGTAGTAGCGTACCATCTCGCATCTGTTTACATTAGAATATTTCAATAATATGGCATTCTCATCAGTCCTATTACTCTTCAATACATCTGCGTATCGTATCTGCATATACTACTACACCTTAACATCATCATTGTTGTTGTTGTTATTACTAAGGATGCTATCGTTACTGGTGTAAATCTGTTGCCCTCTTGGACCATCTTCTCTATTCTGTATGTATTTCTATATGACATACCAGTACTTCCAGTTATCATCGTTGACATACATCGTATACTTCTCCTATTACATCTGCTATGATGGTAAAAAAACATGCTCATCAACAACGGTAGCAGCGACAGCAGATCGCATGGAGAATATCTTGTGCTCTTGCTTTCTCTTGCGGTTCCTCAACGCATGTGTGCGCAGTTGTTGTTGAATAGAGCTCAATTTATTGAGCTAGTTCAAGCGGAGCGAAGATGACTTCATGCAACTGTCGGAAAGGAGGAAGGGAAAGGGCCCCCGGGAGGAGAACCTCCAAACGGATGGGGCAGGGAGGTTGGAGTGGTGGGATCGACGAGCAAGGCAAGGAGGCAGAAGTCTCCTTTTCGTCTTTCCACCCGTAAGGATCCCCGCTCACAGGGGCTGAGGGAGGCGCCCACGGTGGTATGTGGCCCCTATTTGTAGCTTGCGGATCATAGCTGCTGGTCAGCAGCGGCCGGTGTCAAACACTGAAACGTTGCGATGCGGAGGGAAGGTATTATGGAGGAACGGCTCATATTCGGGGGATTCGATCATAACTACTCACCTCGTTGTACCTCGTTCCATGGGTCTCAATGTGAGACTCTTAAACAACTTCATTTCCGTTCTCTCTCTCGCTCGTATGCGCCTCATCTTCACCGTGATTGATGAGAACCGCCGGTGAGTGGTTCTGACTCACGGGGGTAGATTCGAGGCCATCGTCCATCGTCTTCAAACTCGTCATCTCGGTGTTTCTTTGATCATCCTATAAGTAAGGCGGCATCAGTGCACACCGTAGTACATACTTCTCTTCATGTCATCCCTTTTCGCTCTTTTCACGTCGGAGGCGGTAAAAGATGGATATGCACAAGCTATTGTGGACGCGGCCGAGACACTGAAAATAGCTGAGGTCCCAGTTTTCAGTGTATTGAAGGCCGACCATCCTGCTTATACGGTCTTGTTGTCCACCGCTGCAGATACCATCTTCAAAAACCAACCGGAAAGCTCCAAGGTTCCTTTGGACATTATCAAATTACGTATTGAGGCGTATGTGAAGTTAGCTACTACCTTAGCTGAAAAGTCCACTACTGAGACGGGAAAGGTCCTCAGCACTACTGCATTTATAGCCCAGTTTGCTACACTGTACGGGCCAACTCCTTCGGAGTTACTACAAGCCCCTCATTCTCTCATAAGATCCATGACTGACGACCCCTTGGCCTATAGAGAGCTGCTTGTGGATATACCGGTGGGAAGCCGACTGGACGTACTGGCTCAAAGTAGCACTTCTCAACTTCTTGCACGACCGCTGAAGATGTCCCCAAAACGCCGTCGCCCTTCGACAGTACCCGAACTACTATCCATCCTTGTTCCATGGTTGGCAGCAGTTTTTGTTCTTTTGCAGAAGGGTAACATAGTATCAATTCTCGAGTATATCTTGAGGCTTTGTGACCTCCGACGGGATACCCGCTTTGATTCTGCGGTCTTAGCATTTGATGAACGCTTTCGTCGATCTCTGCCAGGGGCCGTACGTCGTCTCGCCAGAGAACAGGATATTCCACTCTCGTTGGCTTTGGATCAAGTCTTATCCAATCCCGTTGATATTAAGGCATGGGCAATAGCCCTTCGGGAGGGTGGTCCGAGCCGCACAAGCGGCGCCCCTCGGACTGGGAGCACCCCTTACAATCGATCAACTGGGAGCACTTCTGTAGCTCCTTCCTCTCTACCGGCGGATATGTGTAAATTCACAGCCTCTACATGCCCTTTCTTGGCTTTGGGGAAATGCAGATTCCCCAGACATCAACCAAAGCCGGGAGCTGAGGAGCAGGCTCCTGGGAGGCCCAAAAAATAGTAACTCAATCATTCTTCTCTTCTTGGTCGGTAGCCCCATTAAGGGACAGCTACGATTCTGCATTGGTCATTTTGTGCGTCACCTAGAGCATGCGTGACTTTCTGAGACCATCGTACGATTTACCAGTATTCATTCATCTCATCTCCTTCTCCGCACGTCTGTATCATTTGGCACGTCGGTAGGCTGACTAGTGAGTAACCTCCTCTTACGACTCTCACCTGAGCCCGGTGTCGACCCTCACCCATCGGGCCCCCTTTTCTTTTCTCCCATCCTCACTCATTGTCCAGCATACACCGTATTTATGCTTTCTCGAGTTCACTAAGTTTGCATCGACTTCTCTTCAGTTTCCCTCCGCCGTCATGCCACATCGGCGATCTATACGATCACAGCAAGAGCGACACTACAAGAATGATCAACATCGGCGCCCAGGTGCGCGACGGCGTACCCCCCCGTCGACTTGGTTACAAGCATTACTTGCTCTCTTAGCTACTTGGCAGCTCGACTGCCCCATTGTCGATGGAACCGGTACATCTTCTATGTCGCAATGGGATCTCGTCGCACCAAATCGAGCAGGAAGAGCCGCCCATCAGTATCTTGCTTCGACTTTGAAGAGCTCTGTGATCTCTTGGACCCACCGACCGCAAGTGCAGCATTTCTGGTCAAACTTCGTGACAGCCCCGCCAATTCAACAAGCAACTCTCGGTCCTACATGGCAGGGGTTGGGCATTGGCGCCCTAGCAGATGAAGTCCGCGACGCGTGGATCCAATACCTTGTCGCCTCTGGGTGGGCTACCGAACAAGCTCTTCGGACACAAGCATCTACCAAGTCTCCTCTCTATCCTGTGCTCATGGAGACTTTATTGAAGATCACCTCCCCGGTAGGGGATGACCACGATGCGTCCACCAAGGACGACTACCTTATCTGTAACCAAATAATGAACGGCGCTTCGATTGGTCTTACGTCAGTGGTTACAGAGTCTTCTGCTTGGCCTTCTTCCGCACCCAAGAAGCGCAAACGCGGGGAAAGTACGCTTATCAAATGGCCTTCCACGGATTACACCAAGGACCCCTCTTCCTTCCCAGCATGTACTTCCAGGGATGCGCGGTTATGCGAGTATGCAAGTCGACAGGTTGACGACGAGATTCGGTTGGGTCGCATGGTACTGGTTGATTCCCCTCCTACAGGAGGAGCAGTAAGCCGATGCACGCCAATTTGGAAAGACGCCAACAAAACCAAAATTCGGCTCATTTCAGATTTTCGCCGGTCTGGTATTAATTACCAAATTCTATTAGACCGCACGGTAGTGTACCCAGCTAAGCGTGAAATTTTCAACTTAATCTCTGACGCATCAAGTACCAATTATCTTGTTCAATATGACGTGAAGTCTGCATACAGATTACTTAGTGTGGCATCGGAGGAAGTTCCATTTCTGACATTGAATAACCCCATCGGCCCAGGATTCCTAGTGGATTCCTGTTTGCCTTTTGGACTACTAACTAGTCCTTCTCTGTGGGTCCGAACGAATGCAGTGATACACAAACTTCAAATGCGCTTTCTTGCCGCGATGTGTGGTAGCCCGTCAAACGATGGATGGGCTCCCAGGGATAAAGGTTTCGTATATGTTGATGATTCATGCTGGCGATCCTCGGACCCTCTTTTCTGCCTAACTTCGTTATTAACAATAGCGTTAATCTGCGGTATCAACATTGAATATAGCAAAATCAGGGCATCTAATGTGTCCTCGGTCGTCTTGGGCTTCGAAATCAACCTCAATCAGAAGTCCATTACTATCCCCACAACTAAGCGAGAACAACTATGTTCTCAGCTGGAGGATTTGCTAGAGACTCCAGGTCGTCTCTCGGTAAAGAAATTGGAAGCTCTTATGGGGAAACTTTCATGGGTATCCCAATTGGCTCGAAGGTGGAAGGCACATCTATGCCCATTGTTCGCTACGACATCCATTGCCAACAAATACAATTTGGTCACTATCCGGCCTGGAACGGCACTATTGCAGAGCCTTTCATTCTTCAGGGAGGAGCTGAAGCATTTCCCGAGCAAAACGATTCCGGCTTCCACATGTCGGCGTTTTGCCGTCATCACTGACGCCTCATTACAAGGCATTGGAGGGATTATCTGTGAAGTTTCCATGAACAAGAAGAATGGCGGTTTGACTCTCCACCGCCAACATATATGGTGGTTCAATCTGTTCCACACAGATTCTCCCTTGGACTGGCACCGGGTGATTCAATTCTGTACTCATGGAGACCGGCGGTATCTCGAGTCTCGTGACATTAACACCCTCGAAATGCTAGCAGCCACAAAAGGCATACATGCTGTTCAAGGAATTCTGGCCGACGACGATGACTCTCAACTTGTCGGTAGGGTTCACTTACACATCTTCTTGGACAACTTATCAATGGTACATGTCCTGAATTCCTGGAAATCCTCATCACAGCCTATTCAACAACTATTATTCTCGGTCGAGGTTTGGGAATCATGTATCTCCGCCATGCACATTTCTTCTCAGTCGAATTTCATTTCAGATTTCGTTAGTCGCTCGTCGCGTGTAACCATTAGGGAGACCTTTCCTTCCGCATGGAAAGAATTACAATGGTAGTCTAACCTTCTCCTGTCTCACTTATATGTGCTACATTGAACGACGGTTCTGACTCCCCACTGTCCGTTGATTTTATTTCAGTCATCGAGCGAGCGGGCGATCGAAGTTAGGTCTTCCCGTTTACACCTCACTCAGGAGAATTCTTTACCGTCGCTCGCTCACTTCGTGGCTGCCGGCTTTTTGGTCAACAGTGTACTTTGCCGTCTACCATGGCGTCGGCAACTCAGGCACGACTCCTTCGTTTACTCCAAACCGAGCCACCAGAAGGGTCAATGGAAGCTGCGTTATGCAACAAACAGTTCAGAGACCAGTCCATCAAGCCCACTACACGGTCGTCCTACTCGACTCCCATTCGCTGGTATTTAACTGTGGCTACCTTTCCGGTCACTGGGCCGAAGCTGGAAAGTTATGTTCGACTGCTAACCTCCTCAGGAACCTTGAAGAGCTCTACCATACGGTCATACACATCCGCGGTTCGAACTTTTGCTATCAACGAAGGGCACGACCCACTACCACCCGCAGACGAGGCTCGACTAGCCAGAGCATTAGCAGCCGCAGATCGCCTAACTGTTAAGAAAGATCCGCCAAAACGTGCCCCGTTGATACCACTAGTGGTCCTCAGGAATCTACAACGCCTCCCTACCGTCCCCGGTTCGACGAACGACCAGGTCAAATGCATTTGCCTTTTAGCCTTCTCTCTCACGTTACGCCTAGGGGAAGTACTCAACCTATCCGGTCATCATGTCTCAGTCGACAAGATCCGTGGTCCATCTGTATGGGTTCGCCTTACTCTGGACGAATCCAAGACTCGGCGGTTGTCTTTTCGGGAATTATCATGTGATGGTGCAACCTGTGGCCATTGGTGCGCTGCTCACTGGCTGGCTCACATTAAACCTCAGCTTCGTGACGGGGTACCCATCTTCACAGGGTGGACAGCAGCGCAAGTGATGCAGAGCTTCACTTCTCTCATTCAACGAGAGTTTCCAACGTGTTCTTCTTCCTCTACCCTGATGTCTTTAACAGGCCATTCCTTCCGCCGAACAGCAACCAATGTTGCTCACCAGTTGGGTCTATCGGTGGAAGCCTTACGCACCGCAGGTGGTTGGGCCCCCAACAGCTCAACCTGGCAGGTATATGCGGAAGAGGAGTTGATCAAAACATCACGAACATTTGCAACTCAGCTACTTCAACATCTCAATACCTCTCTGTAACGATTACTCATCCTCCTTTTGTACTTCTTCAAAGCAAAGAGTGTCTAGTTATAGGCTCACTGTGACAACACAATCACAACTACTCGGCTCTGAGGGGGCGGTGACCTCCGGTTCAGATCCGAGTACCAAAGTGACGAAAGGTTAGGGAGAGAGGGATGGATGGGCGTCGTCAGTACGGGAAGATCGCACCCTAGGACGTGCTTCTTCCCCCATCCCTCTCTCCTAGTAAGGCACAAGCGATCGGTTGAATAGAGCTCAATTTATTGAGCTAGTTCAAGCGGAGCGAAGATGACTTCATGCAACTGTCGGAAAGGAGGAAGGGAAAGGGCCCCCGGGAGGAGAACCTCCAAACGGATGGGGCAGGGAGGTTGGAGTGGTGGGATCGACGAGCAAGGCAAGGAGGCAGAAGTCTCCTTTTCGTCTTCCCACCCACCCACCCCCTCCGCGCGCTCTTACTAGGAGGTACTGGCGGTCGGGCGTCGTCAGTACGGGAAGATCGCACCCTAGGACGTGCTTCTTCCCCCATCCCTCTCTCCTAGTAAGGCACAAGCGATCGGTTGAATTAAAAGGTAAACCGTAAGGCTACAGGGTACGATCTAAGGAGAAAATCTCGCTCGCCCTCGGCCACTTTCTAAGGGGATTTATGCCATTTTCTAAGGAACTTCGGCCTTTTTCTAAGGAACTTCTGCCTTTTTTTAAGGAAGCCACCTCTCCTCTGATAGGTCCTTCCGGCCTTGTTTTGCGGCTTTGCCTTGGATAACAGCCTTGCCTTGGATAACAGCCTTGCCTTGGATAACAGCCTCGCCTTGGATAACAGTTAGGGTTTCTGGTTGCCTTGGATAACAGCCTCGCCTTGGATAACAGTTCGGGTTTCTGGTTGCCTTGGATAACAGCCTCGCCTTGGATAACAGTTCGGGTTTCTGGTTGCCTTGGATAACAGCCTCGCCTTGGATAACAGTTCGGGTTTCTGGTTGCCTTGGATAACAGCCTTGCCTTGGATAACAGTTCGGGTTTCTGGTTGCCTTGGATAACAGCCTTGCCTTGGATAACAGTTCGGGTTTCTGGTTGCCTTGGATAACAGCCTTGCCTTGGATAACAGTTCGGGTTTCGGGTTGCCTTGGATAACAGCCTTGCCTTGGATAACAGTTCGGGTTTCTGGTTGCCCTGTCCGGTTTCGGGTGGGGTTTCGGGTTTCCCTTTCTCCGCTTTCACCTACAGTCCTTTCTTTTCTTTTTGGTTCTGCGGTTCGGGTTCTACCTTGCTGTCAGGGAATCAGGGTTGCATAACTTTCACTGGCGACCCAACTCTATCATACGTTTGGAAACCTGTTAGTGATCAGTCTGGTCTGATCGAAACCTCACGAAGTTTCTCGTGATAATGTGTTGCTCTGCAACCTAGATGCCCATAGCCACCTCGAGCTTCCTTGCCGTTGGCAAGTCGCTCTTCGACTTGGGACTTCTTTCTAGGCTACATCTGGTAAATTTAATTATGGGCCATAATTTATGGCCCCTCGACTCGATCTAATCGTTTCGGACGTAATCCTTCGTCCACGCCGGAAGTCGTCTCTCTCGCTTGGATCTCCTCGGCGTTTCACCTCCATGTCTTCTTTCTGCCGCTTCTAACACACAATATCTCGATCTCCCCCTGGCTATACTCGACGTTCTACCTTCTCTCTTTCCGTTTCGCGATCCCTCTCTAAGTGGTGCGCTCCCAGTTGCTCCACCCTCGTTGTTTGTTCCTGCCCTTCCGTGTGTCGAGATCTGCTGGGTCTCGCCTGAAAAGTAGAAAATCGCTGCTACCGATATTCCCGCGATAGTCTCCTGTTTTTCCCACCTGTCGCTTCGTCCCCCACGTTGCGGTCTACCTGTTCCTCACCAACGCTTGCTTCTTTGCGGACTTGGAAGACCCCCCTTGACGCCATTCCTGCTATGTCCGCCATCAACTCATTCACCTCGTCACTTCCTTGCCCCCTGGCTGGGTCGGAGCTTACCGTTAGGGTACTTGTTTCGACCGTGCCTGAAAACATACACGTCGTTGAACAATATAGTTTGTCAATTACCGAAGCTGCTACCCGTTAGAATGCCGCTACCGCCCGCACCTTGCCCACTTGCTTCCAACTCTCTCTGGGCTCGAATATCCGTGTTCGCCCGGACAAGCGGCCCTGCAGGCTTGCGTGGCCGACCCCGCCAGTTGACCTTCGGTAGACGAATGTCAGCTAGAGCGATTTGACCGCTCATCATCTCCAATGCCATGAACGTAGATACCATCGCGATGTGGGAACAGGTAGCCAACATCGCGCAAGTATGGCAGGAACACAACAGTGTCCCCTTCTTGAAGTGCTCAGTGTCGTCGGCGCAGAACGTCACCAGATGCACGCCTAGGACATTCTTGCGGAACTCGTTCAGGCTCCCTATAGTGCACTCCAACCCAACTGATATCGCCACTCGCCCCAGGGCCTCCTCCGTGGTTAACGGTCCGCGCTGGGAAGAAGGGACCGCGAACACTCTTAGTGCTTCGCTTCCGATGTCAACCTGACATGTCGCTGACACGATTCGCTCTAGCCAGCCGTTCATCTCCTTTCTTCTGCATGCTCGGTAGCGGCGCTCTCACGTGATACGTGATCCCAGGAGCCACCCGGCATAATCTCCCCACCTCCCCGTATCCGACCAGAAATTTCCTTGTGTTTTCAAGCATCCCTCCCTGGCCCCCCATCGTCGCTGGCTTCTTGCCCGTAAAGGCTCTAAGGGTGGAAAACGTTCCTTCGCATACGTTATTCCACACTGGACACTTGATAGGGATCTTACCGTTCAGCAACAGGTCCACCGGACACGGCAGATACATAACCCCGTTGGCCGAAGACCAGCTTTTACGACAGTGCTCCTCGTCTTCCTCGCCATAGTTTTCACGGATGTGGCATAGTAGCAGTTGAGTGAGCTTGGAGAAGACCAACCATCCGGCGCAGCGATAAAGATCTTCTATCCAGCTTTTGACGAAGGCCTTGGCGTCCTTTTCTAACGGACTCCTCTTCACTGCTTCGGACTGGTGATACTGACACCTCATGGTATGGACATCGTCTAGGCTGCACTCTAGGCCTTTGACCAAGGCTTGGCTCGCGTCCGTTATGGACGCTGCGATGCGTAGCCGATTATCTCCATGAAATAGTTCACCCAAGTCCTCTAGCCACTGGACCATTCTCTCAACCACCCTGCTTGACTCGCTCTTGGTGACGACGGCGAGCACCGGCGCGAGCGAGAAGCCGGTTTTTACGCTTCCACTACTGACTGGGGAGGCTTTCTTAGTGGGTTGCACAGGCCCCATAACTATGAGGCAGGGACCTCCTCTTGCCCCCTTGAAACATCCATCCACTCCGACGGTGATACCAATCCGCTTTGTTTCTGGTCTCAGAAGCGGTGATTCTTCGGGATGCGTGCTGTTAAACCATGTTATCAGGCCCACTCTGGAGGATAGCACTACACATCCTTCTAACCGGACCTTGTCCGAACCCAGTAGAAAAGTGTCACCGCCGAGTGGCCTGTCAAATCTCCCCAGGATATTTGTTCTGTGTAGGTCTTCGGATATTTCTCGCAATGAGTCCGTCGTCAGCTCCGTGAATCCCAATCTCATGCACTCCTCGACTACCTCCTCAAGGTCCATAACTGGCGCCTGCTGGCTCCTCAAGTAGTTGTGTCGCTTGTTCTCCAGAATGGTGATAAGTTTATCCCGCCCCGACTCTAGCGGGGACTTCCCGTCGTCGCTGGCTATAGAACGGAGTAAATCGTCAAATGTGTTAGCCATTCTGGTTTTCATCTGCATGAAACCCACATGTGACGGTCTACCTCTAGCTTCTTTCAGCAAATCCTCACCTCTGAGTAGCTTCTCATCGCTCCGTACTTGGCGGTCAGCTCTTCGACCATCACTTTAACTGGTCCGGGCAGTTTCGTTAGTTTGCCACTAACAACTACCTCTCCCGAGTGCCCCCCTTTTGAGCCGCGGATTTCGGCCTTGTCCGGGGGAATGTATGTTGCCTTGATCTGAGATTGATATCACAAAACTATCAGGAAATTTCCCCATTTCTTACCCGGAATTTGCAATCCTTATGTTCTTGACATCTATATACCTTATAGATTGTTGCTTCATTTTTTTTGTTAGTGTACATTTCTGCTAATTTAATCCCGAACATTCTTCCTATCTGCTCCTTGAGATCTCGCGGCCAGACCCCAATGTTCTGAATGTTCACCGGCACGGTTGCAATTGGGTCGTCGTACTCTGCGGCCGCCGGCGCCATACCTGCGGGTCTAATCTGCCAAGCTGAATCAAGCTTTCGACGTCCAAACGCTACTACAACGGGTTCCGTACGCTTCTACACAGATAAGTACACAGAGGGGTACCCAGAAAAGCCATTCGGCGCATACCGTTCTGCTAGCACGCTAAAGTGAAAAAATGGGCGAGCGAGATTGTTCCCTTAGGAATGGAGATCTTCCTTAGATTTTACCCTTTCACCGTTGTTGTTGCTGGTGACCATAAACTGTGGTTCAATGATTTAATCCATCATTCATTTAATAATACTAACGATGAGCGTTGATGTATCGGGTTGATGATGATGATGTTGTGGTAGTAATAATAATACTGCGGTTCCTGTAATCGTAGCATGGGATCATCATGATACTTGCCAATCATCATCTAACTTCATGTCTTCTGAGTGTACAATACATCTGTAGGGATATTAGTGTACAATAGCGGCATGAGTAGCGGTGGCACTAATACCTCACATCCACCACAACGTCCCCACCACCACCACCCTGATGATGATCATTATTGTCATTCAATCTGAATCTTGAATGGCAATGCGCCATTACTGCACATCCAGCATGAATACCTCTTGTACAACTGAGAATATGACCAATACAACAACAACAGACACCCTCCGTACTACTACTGCATACTACCCAGTCTCATAGCATTTAATTATACCACCCCATCTACCATTACAGTAACTACACTTATACGATGGCTTCTTGGCTAGTACCTAAACTTGCATATATCGCCATTACTACCACTACTACCAGTAGTAGTATGACCACCACCATCACCTTAGAGCATCTAGTCACTGCACCAGTCCAATTAAGGAGTGATGGAGTTGTTTTAATAGGTATGTATGGTAAGCGTGCAAGAGTGATAATGCAATGAGCATGCACCCAATACCCATCCAATGATAACATCATCAAACCACCTAACAACAACATCAACAACCATTGCTTTTATTATTGTATTAGGCTGTACTTCTATTACTACCTGGTCTAGGGCATAAGCAACAACGCATGCATTGCGGGCCTACATTACCAACTGCTGCTGCTGCTGCTGCATGGTTACTGCTACTGTTACTACTACTACGACGTAGTTTGATGATGTCCTTGACACCACTGGGTAAAGTATGATTATTCCGGATCTGATGATGATGATGTTAGAATGATGATAGAAGACTATGTTATAGGGTACATATTCACATGTATGACAATACCAGCAGCCAGCAGCATTATTGACGGGGATATCATAACATAATCTATGACCTCCATAACCACACCTAGAGTAGCTCTATCATCATCATCATGATGATACGAAATATGATTATTATTACATTTTACAGTATATGATGGGATTATCATCTACCTCGTCTGCATCTCTGCAGATGTCGCATACACGTGCTGGTGATGATGATGGTGATGATGATAACACTTCCTTCTCCTCTTCACTGCGTATGCTATGCGTACTTCCCCTCCTCCTCATAGTCGCCCCCGTCTTATTATTATTGTCTCTCAGGTAGTCGTTTACTCTTACCTCTACGCTTGTTACTACTACGACTACTGCCATCACCACCACCACCACCAGCATCAGCAGCAGCAGCAGCAGCAGTCCTCTTTCGTCTGTTGTTACGTTGCTGAGTAAGTGTCGATGAGAAGCGTTTGATAAGCTCATCTTTGAGAGTGCGCTGCTGTTGTCCAGCTCTACGGACTGCGTGTATACTAAAATCCTGATACCATTTCAGATTATCATACTCGTAGGCACAGTATATATACTCATAACCTGAAAAACAACACCAACAACAATGATGATGATGATGATAAGAATGACTGTTAACACTGAGGATAAGATCTAGTAGTAGCTCGGTAGTAGTAATATGATTATCTTTGTGGGTACTACCTAATTCCATCACCATTCCTGTTTTCCATTCTCCCTGTATTAATACTTCAACTTCACTGCCAATACGCCTATCACCACCATACTACAGCTACCCGCCATCATCATTCATATTACAACCATGTGGGCCATTTCCCTGCTTTTAATATCCTGTTCAATGTAGTAGTATCATTTTCCCTCCTCTGGTGCTTCTCAATATCACTATCTACATAATGCATGGTAGTAGTCGTAGTAGTCGTAGTAGTAGCATCCTTGGCATTATCACCTAGGATCCGCATTGCCGCTTCACTTGTGATGGAGTTGTCTTTGATGCTCTTCGGTGGAGTTGGTATAGCTTCATCTTTACTGAATAACCTATCACAACAGTAAGGCCCTCATCATCATCATCATAGTAGTAGTAACAATATTTCCTATCATCATCATCATCATCATCAGTACTTTAAACGTTTTGATGCCGTTGATATCCACTGGTCAGTGGAGCCCTTCCAATACAGTAGATGTACCTTTATACAGCCTATACTCTTGTCTATATCCCGCACCTATCATCAAAACTATCATACTCTTCATAATCAGCATCAAGCATTACAACAGCATGTCTGTAGGACTGTGTAGCATCAGCTATGCATAACACTCTGTCCCCTATATTAACATTATTTATCAATGACATGGCTGTATCCCTCAATGAGAAAGTATCCATTTCATATAGGTTGTACACCATCATGGAAGCGTATAAATACCTGATGTTACTGTGTAGGGGTTGTGAATCCGACTGCTGCTGCTGCTGCTGCTATTACTTATACAAATGCCTCTCGAATAATGCTCTACCTGGTACCGGTGATGTAAACCCCATAGTAGTGAAGAAGTCGACTGCTGTGCCGCCATCAGCATACCTGTAGCGATCATCATCATCATCATCACCACTGTGGTAATAAGAGCAGCAATGAGAGGTTGTTGTTGTTGTTATTACGTTAATGCATGCATTAGACCTTTCCGAGCCCAATCATTACAACATGATTTCAATAATTTACTACCATAACCTCTATTCCGTTGGAATGCCACTAGAGCTGCTACTTCAACTGATTCCTGATACACTTAATGATGATGTTAAGATGAATATGATGAGTATTATTACAATATGAGATGGTAAAACTCTAAAGGCTATAGCTGCCCTTATGTAACCCTCTTCTTCTAAACACCTCGCTACATACCTAACACGATCATCATGCAACATCATCCCCATAGTAGTAGTACCACTTCTGGGGGTTTACTACTCTTCAGGTTGCCCAAAGAGAGCATCCACATGTTCCTGCGTATAATTAGGGAAATTAAGCATAACTGAGTCTTTAACCTGACAACATTGTCACTACTATACAGTGCTGTTGTTGGTATGACCTTATCACGCGTTGATACATCATAAACGTAGAGATTCTTTATACCATCACCACCAATGGCTATAGCATCACCATAGTGGTCAGTAGTGATGGTGGTATGATGATGATCTTCTGATGACTCCACCTTTATTGGTACTTCAGGTGGAGCTGCTGCTGCTCTTGCATACACTCTACCACCACCACCACCCCCTTCATCATCATTATGGCGATGATGATCAGCATCTGATAGATCGGTATATTTATTAATAGGTAAATATTATATTACTATCTGGACAGGTCTCCACAATACGGGTAGTTTTACCAACACTATGGTCAGATGTTGATGGTGATGGGAAAGGTTTACTATGTCGTCTGCGTAGTAGCGGTGGTGGGATGCCCTCATCATGTGGCAACGTCGGGAGGTTTATTGTATTTCCCCTTTTACTTCTGTTCCCTCGAACATCGATGCTGATGCTATTGGTAGCAGGCATCAGCGAAACGGTTCTTGTGTATTATTATTATCAGCCTGAGTATCCAACTGAAATGATGTTCCTTTGTGACTAACCCAATAATAAGCATATTATGGAAATAGTAATGAGAGATGATGTTGTTGATGGTGATCCTAGTATTGAGTATAAGTATATACACGAGGAGTAGTTGGCGATGATGGGTATGTATTATTATAATTACCCAACAGAGCCCCGTAACCTTTCCTTAAGCATAGCACTTGCCTCCTCCGCAAACTCCAATGGCAACTCAGTAAATACATCTTCACAGAACCCAACCAACAGTAATGATAACACATCTGATTCCTGCAAACCTGAGGATGACAATAGCGATGATGAGCCCGACGAGGCACACTGTTGTTGTTTTTACCTCTGGACATGAGGTACTGCAACTGGTCAGCACTCACTCTACTAGTAGAGGCCTCGTGCTCTATTATTTGCCCATCCACACCACCACCAGTATTCACATGATGAGGAGCAGCAGCATCGGCATTATCATGGTCATGCTTAGCTCGCAGTCCTTCTTCTCCTCCTGCTGTTGCTGCTGCTGACTCCACCCCACTGGATTGTAGTACGGGCAGGGTACTAGATGTACCTGATGGGATGATGATGATGATACTAGTACTACTGGTATGATGTTGGTATTATTACTATTATCTCCAATTAATAAGGCATCACATTTACTATAATTCTTGCATCCTTGTGTATGATCAGCAAACTTAACCATGCCTCTATAGGTATTACTCGAATGACCACTGGATATACTCTTACTTATTATCCTACTCTTAGTATTATCACCGATATGTATCATTTTAGTACCAGTATCAGCTTCTTGGGTATTACTAGTTAATGTTACTGAATAGAACTCGCCAACCGAGCCTTCACCCAATAACACACAACTAGGATATTTCCAAGTAACAGCAGACCCACTCTCCACTTGCGTCCAGGTTATTCTTGAATTCCTCCCTCTGCATTGCCCTCTCTTAGTAACCAGATTAAGCACACCACCAGACCACTCATCACCATCAACTTGACTACCGCTGTGCCAGTTCTGTGCAGTACTATACTTGATGTTAGCATCATCCAAGGCGATGAGCTCGACGACAGCAGCATGCATTTGATAGGGTTCTCTCACCTTGTTAGCCTCATCAATGATCGGTGGTGGAGGGGGCTCAGCAGCAGTACAACCCCTCGATGTATGATACGGATGAGTTCTTATCGGCTATTATCAATGTCCTCTCGAACTGACCAGATTGTGTATTATTAATTCTAAAGTATGTTGATAATTCTATGGGACAGTGGACGTTAGGAGGAACGTAAATGAAAGTACCATCAGAGAATACACACGAGTTCAATGCGGCATAATAATTATCATTTACCGGTACAACTGATCCTAGATACTTACGTACTAGATCAGGATAGTCTCTTGCTGCTTCTAGTAGTGAACAGAATATGATGCCATACTTATCATACAGCTCCTTACGTCTAGTTGTAGCTATAGATAGACTATCGAAGACCGCATCAACTGCAGCACCACCACCACCACCACCATCCTCAGCATTCTTCACCTCTCGAAGCTCCTCCTCATCATTGTCATCATTGAGTTTAATATTGAGTATATCCTCAACACCTGGGCGTGCTGCTGTAAGATACTCTGGACGGGAGAACATAGACAGATTTTGTAACATATCCCGCATATCGCTGGGCATACGCTTGCCAACCTCACCCCAATCAGGTAGGTTATTATTATCATTTTGTGATTTCCACCATTTATAAGCCTTCTCACGGAAGTCCAACAACCAGTCCGGTTCGTTATTGACCTTGCTTATCTTCCGAATGGTCCCGAGATCCAATCCCGGGGCTATCTGCATAGTATCCACCGCATGCCGGGATGCATACACCTTTTGAGGCAGCTCACAGCCGCTGGAAGGGGTACTGTCGGTAAGAGCAGCAGACCTCCGTTTGATAGTAGCACCACCACTCCTGAGCCCTCTACGTTGTGATAACATGATAATGAGGTAGGATGCAGCCGTGCCAGCAGCCAGTATCCACCACCAGTATAACCCAGATGTAATACCAGCACCAGGAGCAGCATGTTTAATTGTATTAATAGTATCAGTATGCATGATACTGCCATCTTCAAGAGCAGTAAGGTAGTGTGGTATCGATGGTGTGATCCGCCTCTGTCCCACAACCGGTGCTAGGAATTTACTAGGCAGCCCTCCAGGTATAATTATCATGCTACTACTACTACCAGCATCATCACTACTACCTCTGAGCTTTCTTCTTCTTCTACCGCTATCATCATTACTACTATCGCGTCGACCAGAGTGCAGTAGTAATGGTTCCATCAGGGAACGATCAGTAGTAGTACTATGTTCGAGAGAATGATATAAGGATGTAGCCCATAAAGGTGAGGAGCATCATCCCTAGGATTATGGTGTGTCGTCGTCTTCTACTTCTAAGACCATCAGGGTGGCCTACTGCTGCTGGTGTTGCCTTCCATGTTCCTGCTGACGACCGGGCTGTAGAGTCACTGAGGTAAGGCATAGTGTTGTCGCCATCACAGATAAAACAATAACTACAAACAACAACAATAATAACACCAACAACAGAGGAGGAGGAGGACAACTCAAGACGCAAGTGGATCTCGATGATGATGATAATCATGGGGGGTCTAGACATACCCGACGGCCATTATGTATGGTATAATTAAGCCTACTAAGGGGGGATATTAAGGTATTATTAAAGCCTCTGGGGCCAGAGTGTACAACTAGAGTACTGGGGGAACTGAGAGGAGAAGAAGAAGAAGGAGTGGTAGTATTGGTATTGGTAGTAGTATAAGTACCTTGTCGGCAGAAGCCTCCGTAAAGTATTATAATACCATAAGGCTGTGACAGATGGATATGCTGTATCCCTAGGTGGTGGGGTTATATATGATACGACACATGACGGTTTGGTTTGCTGATAGTAGTGCCATCATAGTGGAAACAACCTATTACGAGTACTACTACTACCTTATTTAAGTCGTGTATTGATGATGATGATTCTTGTGTGAGGATATATATAACCTACAAGACAGCATGATTGTGATGATAGCATGATGATGATGAACGGTAATGTAGTACCCTAAGAATACTCTTAAGCCTTCCCTCACTGGCTGTAGTCCGGATATTATATTCATCAATAATGTGATCATGGGTACGATGGAAACTACAGAGGGGGCGACTAAAGAGGAGTTAGCGTGAGATTGCAACATTACAATATGAGAGTTATACTCTCCAGGCCGCCGCAACAAGGACGGCCATCATGATCCCCGGCACTGCTGCTGTAGTAATATAAAAACTGTAACGCTGGACATACACCCGTACCAGCACATATGAATGATATATTCTTTATAACTCCTTGATAGTCCTGAGTGCACATCAGAAGACTAAAAGCAGCTATTATTACTTTGATCCAATTAAAGATATTATTAGGTACAAGTTTAGCCCGCTGGTGGCGGTGTGGTGTAGTGTCCTCCCCTACTGGCAATGCTGTACATAAATAATTACTAACTTTACCATTGGTGTAGCATCTTATGAGTAGATCGAATATCACACCAGTATTATCATAGACAAGGTTTATCGGAGTATACCTGAATGATTGTTTCCATCACCATACGTTATACCATTGATAACTACTCTCTCGTGTGTATCGTGGTATCAGCCCCAGCATCATCGCCCACTAGTAAGGTTATGAGGGGTCCTCTATTGATAAGGTCGTGTAGCATAGCTGTATTGCTTGATACTATCTTCATCTTCAATCTATATACCCCACATGACGCAGCAGGTTGCCTATCGTCATCAACACTACTACACTGCTATGCCGATCTTGTTATTACCTATCCAATAATTGCATCATCACCACCACCGGTGTATCCGTCGCCACGCTATGGACGCTATCCCTCCTATCCGCTGGAGCGAACGTAGGTCGGTGGTCGATGATATCTTCTATATCCTTAGTTGGACACGCCACTCGCTGCTGCCGGTCTTCTTCTTGTTGTTCACGCTGGCCCTCGTCTAATGACCTATAATGTGTACATGGTCTGATGCCCATCGACGCTACCATACCTGCTGTTGTCCTCCTCCCCTAGTGTGGGAGGGTCCTTGCCTCTAACTGAGGGTGTACAATGATAATGCCAACACTGCCATCACTATTACCATTTATCCATACCATACCATTACTATCAATAGCCGTACCGTACATCCTCTGTCTAAATCGATAATCATCATCAACACTGATACCATCACGTAACTGCTAACCACACTAGTACCATGATAGAGTATCGTGTATAGTGGTTAGTATTACTGATATGAGAGCACCATGCCCTGGGCATCTCACACATGGTCCACCTGCTGCTGCTGCTCCAGTGTTGGTATGTATCACGACATCATCATTATTGTCTACTATCCTGTATCCTAGATGACCGCAACTAAGAGATGCAACCAATAACAACACTACCATCATCCACCACCATCGTTACTACCTATTAGACATTGCTACTATGTTAGGATGCTCATGATCATCATCACCCCCTTCAGTATATACCAATACTTCACCACCTCCTCCCTTCATACTAGTAGTAGTACTCGATTTCAGTTTAATAATAGACACTCTATTCCTAGACATCATCATGGTACGATGGTATGATGAAGATGATGATACCTGGTAAATTGGTTAACATGACCGATGCATTGAGATGCACTTCCATCAATATTATTAGACATGATAATAAAACAGCAGCTGGGAAGATCAGCAGCAGCAGCAGACCACCCGGAAAACAGAATCATCAACTCAACACGTTATCAATCATGTATAATAATAAGAGTATTCTCCTTATTGTTGTTATCATCATCACGAGCCAAGGTCATATCCTTCCAGTGGACTGGCCAAGACATGTACTACCAATACTGCCATCGGCCGATGGCTCATTGCTGTTGATCATCATCATCCTTACGCCACTTAGCGAACACGTTGTATCTGATAATAAAATGATGACTGTTGTTGTACATGGTGTTATATTTACTTATCATTTTGCTTGAACCTCGAGTGTAGGTACAATAGAGCATAACCGAAGAATGGGTATACCATTAGTCTGTACATATCCATATTGGCCTTATCCCTCATACCACCATACCATGCCGGATCAACACACCAACGCCATTGATTCTTAGTTGGATCTATGTTCCACTCGGGTACTCCATAAAATGCTGCCTTCCAGTAACACCATGACCTCATCTGCCATCTACCAACACGTCTCCATTGATATCTTTTAAAATAATTATAACTGAATAATAACAACAGGGATGGTTGTTATGGATGATCATCATCTTGTATTACTTGATCCTTAGCCATTGATATACTGGTCCCCCAGGATAAGGGGACATTATGGTACGAGTACCGGAGGGGTAACGCACCAGAGTGGTCGGGGATAGACGAAGCATCAGCAGCAAGGGTGAGGAGGCTACAACGAGATGATGGCGATGCTGATGATGATAGTATCACTAGTGATAGCAATCCAATACACTACATGAGTATGGATCACATGAATAGAAACAACAACAATGACGGTGGTAGTAGGAACAGATAAAGGACGTTATGATGATGATGATTATGATGATCGTAGTGGTATACTACCATCATCATACCTGTTGTTGTTGTTCAGTAACGCATCTATCACAATTACAATAGAATCCGTAATCCTTGAGACGATGTCTTCTAGTATTAACATCTAGATGTATTGGTACGTAGGATATCCTAAGCTCATCGCCACATTTGATAGGTGCTAAAGATACCACTTCCATCTCATTAGTAGTATTATTGAATACCACCTTGGCATTAGGACAACATGAATGGTTCATTCTGGCAACAGTGGAGTAGAAGCCTGTACCATGGAATGATGGGAAATCCTTCTGTACTAGCTCGGCCAATGGCACTTCCCCTAGCTTGTTCACGTAGTTGTGCTAACTCTTCGGCCACCAATTCTTCATGTTCTACGTCATCATGCTCATCATCAGACATCATATCATCATCATCATCCTCTCCTTCTTGGTCATCATCTTCATATACACCTTCCATCTCAGAGGACCACATTGATAGAGCTACTTGCTTCTCCCGCAGTATATTGCACAACACGTTGGTAACAGTAGCGGCCATCTCTCGGTTAGCATTACTGCCATTGGCAGCAGAAGCAGCAGCAGCAGCATTACCAAGCTCACTAACCTGACAATGATAATAACATAAGGTTATAACAACTTATGATAGTATCACTATGAATACCTCCTTCTTAGCCTTAGCATTATGGATCTCGATATCGATGTTGTTCATGTCAAACATACCAACGATATTCTCATATAACCTCCTGCCACCATAATCACACTTGCCACTTAACAAGTATCCAAGCTCATTGTTCTTCGACATAAATGCATCGGCCAACAGATTGTACGCATCACCAACTGCCTCGTCTAACCATGATCTCCAATTATCTGCAGTATGATGATAACGATAACATCATCACATATAGAACTACAGCATTACTATAAGCATCTTTATCATGGTCGTCCATACCTGCTGGTGGTCTAGCTATTTTAGTAATCTCACCATGGCAATATCTAAAGATAGTTGAGGTTGTTATGGTACTTCTTGACGTACTTATTACGTCATTAGATATTCGACCTCCTGACGTAATCTCCCTTCGTTATCTTCACAACTTGACACTAGTTCTGCCAATACCTGCACAATGCTTTATGTACATCATAACAATGATGATGATAAGGTAGTACTTGGGCTGCTAATAATAATGTATCACCACATCCATCAATACCAAGACAATGATATTTGAATTTAGTAATACCACCAGTACTACTACCATCAGTAGCCTCATCAGCCACACATAGCGCCCAATGATGCTTCTTATACGCCGATACACGACACTACATCATAACAATATACAGGTATTAGGAGTGGTGTGGTATTACCTCTTCTGAACAATATATCTCACCACATCTGCACTTAACCATACTACCACTATTATCGGGTAATGCACCACTTTCACGTCCTAATTCGTAGACCTAAGAATAGTAGATCATACTATCATACTACCTAGTACCATGACCACCTGATACTGGGCTTCACGGAATGCATCTTCATCTAGTATTGTCTGTAACTGTAAGACTGTATTATCTATTATCTTACTGCAATTCTGACAAGCGGTAACATATCTTCTATTGGCAGTATGCTGTATATGGAATAATGGTCTGTCTTTATATAATACATCACCTATTGATGATGTTGTTGTATTATTATAATACAACCCTAGACCAACATCAGGAGATACCTTATCAACTCTCACACATGATGGCATACAGGAAGACGAAGAAGAAGTCATCGCCAACAACAACAACATCAACGTTAGGCAAGATGATGGCCCTATTATTCGATCAACGGCGGAGCGAAGCGATACATGTTTACCATTTTGGTGTTACGATTTTTTCTACTACCCTGGGCGAGCTGAAGTGGGATGTGAGGCGGTATTGTGATGTTAAATGTATGCATTTTATTAGTTGTTGTTGATAGTAATGATGGACAATGAAGTTACTGTTATGAATAGAGTGATGGATGGTATATTAAATAAATTATTTGTATTGTTCCATAGCATAGCTATGATACGTGATATAGTGATACACTATATTACCGTAATACCATTGTATATCCTCAGATTGCGGTCATTAATAACACGATATACATGTAATAACATCATCATCAGTGTGCTATTATCAACAACATCCTCTTTGTAGGTGCCTTATCGCCCGGCAGTGCTGATAGGAAGATGATGCTGTTAAAGAAGCAACCGAACCATGTGTTGTTATGCATTGATAGACCATTTACATCAGATCAACTAACTGATATTAGTATTGCTATTATACAGGTATCCAACTGTCATTACATTACTATTTACGATTGTTATACTACCACTACTGATGGTGATAACAATACTACTAGAGTGTATGATAATATCATTAAACAACATCATCAGCAGCCAACAGCTAGTCATGCTCATTGCAGGATACAGTATATACTTGGGGATGGGCATAGGAATCTAGTCAGGAAGGCTAATCAACGATTACAACAACAACAAGAGGATGTGAGTAGTAGGCTTAAAAGTGATGATACGTTCCCTAACCCTGATGTAGCTTTGATATTAAATAAGAATAATTACCCATTTAGTTATAATAATGTAACAATACCTGAGAGGTTGGATCCTAGCTATATATATTATGCGGAGATAATACCAGTTTATTCTATTGATTATATATCCGACGTTATCGCTAGTCTTCATCAATACGATTACAAGCAACAAAGGTTCGGTAAATAACATTACCATAATCATTACCAATACTATTGTCACTACCATTACGCCATCATACGTTCTCCATCATACTACGATTATGTTGCGGTGAGGGTGTGGTATGGTAGTGTTGCCAGCAGTATTGATGTATTATTATTGCCATGGTAACAACTAAGCGTCAGCGTAACGCCAATCATCAACCCACCGCAGCCTCTACGACACTACCACCATCATTACCGAGGTCAATGGAAGAGGACTTATTACGCTCATCAGGCGTAGCGCCGGATATTGTAAGGGGTGTATGAGGGTGCCTGTATGTTATAATTGTTATTATCAGGTTATAGGTGTTGATGAAGCAGGAAGAGGCCCTCTATGTGGCCCAGTAGTAGCTGCTGCGGTATTCATCGATAGAGATACTCATATATCACACGGTATATGTGTAATATCGTACAGCCAAGTCGTGCATTAGTATTATAGTAGCTCTTAGGATTCTAAAAGCTTGAGTGACGAGGGAGATCGTGAGATGGTATACCAGGAATTAACAAGTAATAAAGGTGTTAAGTGGAGTGTAGGTATAGTTGATAATAAAATACTATAGATAACATCAACATATTACAGGTAGTTATCATCATCACTCCTCTACCATAAATCCACTACTACCTCCTTAGGCTACCTTCTCTGCTATGGCAGAAGCAGTTACGAAGTTGGTGAAATGTGGTAAGAAGGGTCTTAAATATCATATATTGATAGATGGAAATAAAACCCCAGCACAATTGGTAATGCACATTACACGGATATTACAATCAGCATGATATGTGGTATCATGATCATCAGAATGATAACGTTAATATTGTTGGTGTGACCCCAGTGGTGAAGGGTGACGGTAAGGAAATGCTCATAGCAGCTGCATCGGTGAGTAATAGTATTGTTGTTATTGTTATACATCATTAACTATAGTAATAGATAATAGCTAAAGTAACAAGAGATAGGATAATGCATGATATCAATGATAAGATACCACAGGTGATGACAGCAGCAGCATCATCAGTAGTACTCATCGTCCACTTATTCACGCTGACATCGTCATTGTAGTATAATCTATCACAACATAAAGGATATCCAACAGCAGCTCACATGGCTGTATTGAGGCGTCTGGGGCCTAGTAAGTATCATAGGCTCACTTTTGCACCTCTCAAGGGTAATTGGCAATGGAGTAAAGATGACGATCAGCAGCAGCAGCCAATTAGGTAACATGAGGGTAATGACGATAGAATTGTGTTACATTATCTCAGGGTTACAAGTACCAATAATACTACCACTACTACACGCCATACCAAGAAGGATGGTGATGGTGTGGTAGAGGTGAGTGGGTGTTAGTAACAACATCGTCATCATAGTAACGATCAGTCGTCTGTGGTGGAGACCATAACTGACAATAATAATCAAGTCTTTGAGGTAAGACGAAGTCTTCGAGTACGATCAGCAGCAACAGCAGCCACAGCAGCTAGTAATAGTAGGAAGACGAAGAATATTTAATTAATAGATGGTAGTCAAGACAGTTGATACATCGTCTTGTTCCTCCTTCTGTTGTCGTTATTATTATTAAGCAGCATGACATCGTACCTGTCGTAGCATTCCTTTTTACTGATGGCAATTGATAAGAAGATCGTCAGTTATGGTGTATTCTCTGTATTTTTAACCTGGATATTATGTGTTGGTAATAACAACAACAACTCTACCATGATCATCATTATTGTCATTGTAGAGGGCATCGACGCTGGTAAGAAGTACAGTCCTGATTATGACCCCGAACCCTACTTCTTTCGATGGAAGAGGCAGTTCTTGGCCTGGGCACAGGATAGGAGATATCGCGGAGTACAACCAACCATTACCACCACCTCAACAACATCAGCAGCAGCTGAAGGGAGTAATGTACAATGATGATTAGTGTAGCATGAAAGCGTTGATGATGATATCGTTTCTGCCTCCTATGATGTGGTTTAGTCTAGTATACACTCTGCTGACCACTTGGTGTCTATTTCCCTAGTACTACTGTTGTTGCTATCATCAACATCACTATGGCCTCCCTTCCCAATCTTGGTAACCTAACTCCTGCTGATCAAGCTATGGTTAATAAGGAGATGCAGGATATGCAGGTAGGGAAACTAATAATCATACCACAACATCCGCTATTCCTGATTATGGTAGGTTAACGAGTCGTTACAGACTTATAATGGACTTGTTGAACGTTGCTTCAATCAGTGTATACAAAACTTTAGAGCCAAGAATTTGGATTATGAAGAGGTAATAGCAATATCAGCCGTTGTTTTTGTGTTGTTGTTGTTGCTGATGATGGCTACTACCTTGTGTGCTTCAGACCGACTGTGTAAAGCGGTGTGTTGGTAAGTTTATGACATATTCCCAAAGAGTTGGTACGAGGTTTGCTGAGAAGAATCAACAAGTAGCACAAGACCAGCAGGCAGCAGCTGCAGCCGCTACTGCTTCTGCTGGCCACCCGTAGGGACATCATCACTCTATCCACTATGATGACGATTATTGTGACGATGTATCCATTTACTAACAATGTCCTTAACATCATCATCATCATTGGCTCCCCCTCACCCTACTAGCAGGTGGTCACATTTCCCATACTCATGATGTAGTGGTGTTGTTAAATGTAATACCGTACCATTATACCCTGTGCGACTACTATTGGGTATCTAGAGCGTATCAGGTATACCTACTTGTTATACTACCATGGGGGGCAATGGACGTCATGATCATCATGCCCAACAACAGCATAGGGATAACAATCGTATGACAGTAGAAGAATCATTAGCTTTAAGGAAAGATAGATACTCATCTGTTCCTGGCTGGTAGTAGTCGTAGTGATAACTATACTCTTGTGTAGTAGTAAGATATTATTAGATAAGAAAAATCTTTGGTTACCTAGGGGTGCTAAAGGTGTCTTTGGTGGGCAAGTCATTGGTCAAGCGTTAGTAGCGGCTACAGACTCGGTAATAAGCATACCTTCATAATCATATTAACACTAACTCAAGGTACCATCATCTTCACACCCAGCTGCAGGGTACTCCGCACATTCAGTACATTGTTATTTTATATTACCAGGGGATCCACAAGCTGATATAATGTAGTAATAACAGCAGCAGCAGCAGCAAGGTAGGAATACTCACTCGTACTGGAGTAGATACTACGTAGAGAACCTTCGAGATGGTAGATCATTCCTAACACGGAGTGTTGAAGGTCGACAAAATGGTAAAGTTATATTTAAGATGATGGTACTATTATTATCATAACAATAGTAGTATTAATGAAAGTCCATTGGCGTATTATTACAAAGGTGCAATTCCATACGTTTGAGGATGGTTCACCACATCTTACATATTCAATACCAATGCCTAAAGTAAAGTATCAACCAGAGGACCTCATACCCTTGGAATAGTAACTACTACTACTCATGTCTATGATGATGGATGTTGTTGTTCCTCTTTCAGTGTAGCGGCACGTATAGCCTCACAAGATTACCATCGATTACCCCATGGTGCTAGAGAGTAGACCACCAACGATTCACATCATACTCATCATCAACAACGATCTATGAATAGGTTCCTGCGTAAATACAGCGATGACTCAGTACCAGTAGACCGTCGTCCGGTGGCTGAGTTAAATTTGAAACGGCCAAAACGGGAAACCAAGAAAGGGTTGAATGATGTAATAGATACAGCGTTAAAGCATCATCATCAACAGCAGCAGCAAGAACAGCAGCAAGAACAGCATTATGATGTGGTGCACCACGTTAGACTGTGGTGTTGTTGTTGTTATAGTTGGATAATCTTATACCTAATCATCATCATCTGATGCTGGATGATAGTAAACCTAAACATGAGATGGCTAAGAGACAGTAAGCATGAGTAGTTCTATCATCAGCATTACTCTGGATGTAAGAATACTTGTAGATTTTGGCTAAGAGCTCGAGGTGATGTTGGCAATACTGATGCTGCTCATAAGAGTGTGGGTGGTGCACCTCTACACCTATATCATCATGATTATAATTGTGCTAGGTATTGGCCTACATGTCTGACTTCAATCTAATAGCAACGTCCTTGGAACCGTTGGGGGGTATCTTCTGCAGTAATACCACTAAATTAACAAGTTTGGATCATACTCTTTATTTTCATAAAACTAATGTAATGATGATAACTGTCATCATGATGATGATCATGATATATAATAACTATACAGATACGGGCTGATGAATGGATGCTATTCGATATGAGATGTTTGGTATCGTCTCATGCTCGTGCAGTGTGTAACAACAACATCAGCATCATCATCATGATGAAGATGGATCATATCAGGTGTATGTCATGTATTTACCCGTGATGGTATTATGATATGTACAGCAATACAAGAGGGTTTAGTAAGGCTTGGTAACCCTCCTCGAAGATTTATTAACATACCATCCCTTGCACAACAAGAAGAAGACTCCATGAAGGGGCCGCAAGGTTCTGAGGATAAGCAGCATGTTGCGGTGAATGGTAATGTATTGATGATTATCATGATAATAGTTTTAGTAGATGGATAACTACTAATGAGGTGGTATTCAGGTATTAGTAAACTATAGACTACGATCAACAGTGATGATAGGAGCATCATCATCACCAGTGGTACCCGGCTATCGTTATTACTCATCATGACTATCATCACCGTTTCTGTATAGCAATAATATTGAGTTAAGAGGTAAGAAGGTATTCCCGATCCTTCATCCCACTACTGTACTAGTGTCATCACTATTCTAGGAGTTACCTTCCCCAATACTAATCATGTCCTATCCTGCTGCTGATGCTGGGCAGTATCATAACGACGAGAGCGCCTCTGAACATGCTCGTCAACCTTTTATACAACAAAGGTGATACCACCATACTTACACTACCATACTTACACCATACATACTAACAACAACAACAACAACAACAACAACAACAACAACAACAACAACAACAACAACAACAACAACAACAACAACAACAACAACAACAACAACAACAACAACAACAACAACAACAACAACAACAACAACAACAACAGCAACAACAACAACAACAACAACAACATCAACAACAACAACAACAACAACAACAACAACAACAACAACAACAACAACAACAACAACAACAACAACAACAACAACAACAACAACAACAACAACAACAACAACAACAACAACAACAACAACAACAACAACAACAACAACAACGCCCCACACAGCGAACAGCCCAGGAAGGTGGACGACGATAGCCGCATGGAGGACACAACTGAGCAGAACACACAAGGCAAACACAGAAGGAGACGGCATGGAGACGAGCGACAGTGGACAGACACACCGACGACACCGGACACACGAACCCAGACACGGCATGTGAGGAAGTGGCCCAGAAACAGTGGAAACGGATAACCCCGGTGAGCAAGGACGGATGGCACACCGGAGCCGGATATGGAATGGATAGCACACATGGACCGGAGAGGATTCGACAGATAACCCTGAGGGACAAGAAGACAGACAACCAGAAGCCAAGGACGGCATT